>VMDO01009114.1:0-79351 GCA_007922755.1 Pedetes capensis | reverse complement strand
AAATTATATTTTCACCTACTCTTCAATCATTTATTTAGTGCCAAGTCCCAGGCATTGTTTTAGTCTCTGGGGATACAGAATTGAGCAAGACCATTAAAATTTTGCCTTTTGGGAATTTTACATTCTAACAAGAGTATCGTCAATAAATATTTCAGCTAGCGAGTAAACAATATGCAAAGACATGGAACCTAGTGGGTTTATGGAAAGGGAAAGGATGCATGGAGGAAGGAGGGTAAGAATAAGGTCCCAAACCCCTGACATTTAAAGATTAGAAAAAGGAACAGGATCCAGCAATGGGGCCAGATTCTTTATGAGGAAAATGGGCAGAATGTGTTTTGTCCTGTTGTTATCAGATGCCATTGAGTTGGATCTGACTCAGTAACCCTATGTACAACAGAACTATTGTCAGTGCCTCTCTGCTATTCATAGGGTTTTCAATGGCAGGTTGTTTCAGGAGTGGGCTGCCAGGTCCTCCTACCTAGCCTGCAGCAGCTGGTATTCCCAGGCTGTCTCCCACCCAAGGACTAACCAGGGAAACCCTGCGAAGCTTCCAAGATCAGGCAGGATTGTCTCAAATAGAAGTGAGCCATGGGCTGGGTCAGAAGATACGGTTGCAGATCCTGACCTCTTGCATCACCCCAGGAGGGAGGGGCCTCTAGGCTTCCAAGGATCTCAATTTAGCTCCCCCAAGCATAGTTCATTCTCCTAAACATAGCAGCCCTGGAAATTACTTTAAGAATAAAATCAGTGAGTGAATATGAAATCTCTTTGTAAATTTCCTCATGAATGAAAGAGATCGCTATTATGCTTGCTGGCAAAACTGTGTGCCCTGCTTTTGGTTTTAGGAATTTTTTTTCCTGTGGAAACCATAAGGAAATGAGACTATAGAGAAGAACAGAGGAGATCTTTCCCAATGTGACACATCTTATGATGTGCATCAGAAATGACCTGATGAAAGAGCCAAGGGGCTATTTTTTCCCAAGTTCATTAAAACTGCTCTAGCCTAAATATTTTTTGTAGTTTATTTTTAACGAATTAACTTAATGAGCTATTTCCCTGTCAGGAGAGTAAAGCCAGCGCCTTCTCTGATCTTACTCCTTTGTCATATAAGGGAGAATTTGAAAGTCTTTTCCCAAAAGATCTTTGAGAGCTCTGGGAAGCATTTTGTCTGTGGAGGAAGCCAAGAATATCCACTAAGGTGACGACTTGCCCTTTCAATCTGAGAGTAACTTTAAATAAAGATCCTTGGTTTTTAAAAATAGCAAATATTTACATGGCATTTACTATGCACCAGGCACTGTTCTAAGCACTTTACAAATATTGATGCATTTAAGTCTTACAACAACCCTGTGAGCTAGGTGCTCCTGTGATGCCCATCTTACAGCTGAAAATACCTAGATTGATCAGAGTCAGGTGTGACCTTAGAGCCTGTGCTTGCTGTCATTACGCTGCATCCTTCTCACTGTAGAGATGAGCTAACAGAGGCACAGGGTGGTGGAGGGACTTAGCCAAGCTTGACCTCTGATTAGTGCTGGAGCAAAGGCAGGTTTCAGTTTCTGTTTCACCTGTGAGAAGGTTCAAACAAACACAGGCGTGGTGGCATACATTTGTAATCCTGGCACTGGGACCTGGGGAGGCTGAGGCAGGAGGATCATCCAGAGATCAAGCCAGCCTTGTCTACATAGCGAGTTCCAGGCTGGCCTGTGCTACAAAGTGAAACCCTGTCTTGAAACGTCTACAAACTAAGTTTGGGGTAAGTAAAGCTTTTAGGAGCGTCACGTGATATCTGAAGACATCTGTGAGTAATAGGGAAGAGGCTGCCAGGTCAGCCTCTGCTGAGAGATCCTGGAAGCTCTAAAACACTGTCCCCACAAGGCCCGATGATGTGCCCATACCTGTGCCATCCCTCTTCTGCAGCTAGCACGAGGGAAGGGAAGCAGAGAAGGCTGATCTTCGCACATACAATCGTCAGAGCTTTGATGCCTTTCCAAAGTCCAAGCATACGTGAGAAGTGAGGCCTCTGCTCCGGCACTTCTGCAGCATTAGGCGTCCTAAGTACAGCCTCTCTGGCCATTGTGGGGAAATCCGGCACTGAGAAGACAGCTGAATAAGTGTGTTTCCCTCTGGGATTCCTACAGGCTACAAAAGAATTAAGGAGGCTGAATTAAGTCAGGACTTGGAAAAGTCAAGCTATTTTCTACCCAGGAGCAATCTATTAAAATCATAGAAATCTGGACAAATAACTAGGAAGCACATCTCAGGGAACAATTTCACAGCAATGAGCAGTACGGAATGATTGTCTGGCTGAACCTTGTCTGTCTCTATTACCTCCAGTCTTATTTTTGGCAGGTCTCTATAGAGCCATCTAGTCGATATCATCCATCCACAGGGCCTTACCCAGATGCGCCTGAGGAGCCAAGCCTCTCTCCTTTCTCTTCTTTCTCTCTCCTTCCGTTCTGCCCAGAAAAACCCCAAGATGAATTCTGCAATGGACAAGACATTGCATTTCTGAGCGACTCTGGTTCATTATAAATGAAGACTATGCATACTTATGCAAGGTTGATATGAACATATAGAAAGAGCAGAATTGCTTTTATGTTTTTGACACTGAAGTCATGCTTTTCCTGATTGATCTTGGAACTTACACCTTTCACTCATCAAGGAGAGAGATTTATAAAAATTCATTTGTTATTTCAGTCTATTAATTGAATAAAGAACATCATCATACTCTGCTACTTAAGTAAATATCAAGCATTTACCAGAACATACATAGGGATGAATAGATCCATTAATGGAGGATGAATAGTTTGAGGATGGGTGGATGAAGGGTGGTTGGATGGAGGGTAGATGGATGGAAGGTGAAGGGGTGGAGGGCAGATGAGTTGTGGGTGGATGGGTGTGGGGTGGACAGATGGAAGGATAGTTGGATCATGTGGAAGTGGATGTGGAATGTAAGTTTATTGAGCTTAAGGTTTACAGAAGCTTTAAGGACTTACACTGAATCAGAGAAAAATTATTAGAAAACCATTAAACTGTACTTATTTCTAAGACATTTTGATTGTCTACCATTTGCCAGATACCATGTTACGGCTTCGGACATTTTGTAATAACTCTAAAAACTTATACTACTATTGTACTCTCTTTCTTGATGAGAAAACTTAGACTCAGAAAGATTGAATAACATCCAAAATTATAAAATGAGTAGCAGAGCTAGAATTTAATTTTGCTCTATCATCCCCCTTAAGAGCCAGGCAAAGGCTCTTAACAATGAGATCACTTTTAACAAGTGACAATAGATATCTATTTTCCCAAACACAATAGATCACCTCCATTTTATAATCAGAGCACTTGATTTAGTTAAAAAAAAAAAAAAAAAAAAGAAGAAGACGAAGAAGAAAAAAACCATGAAACTCACACTCACTAAATCTTCTCTCCATAACCCAGTTGCAACAAGTAAAGTTCAGGATATTGGACAAGCCAGAATCTGACTGAGACTTGCTTTTCCCAGTTGTGAAATGGAGGAATTGAACTGGAATCTCTGTAAGATCCCCATTGTATTGAACATTTGTAGTGAATATGATCCCACCACTGTGGTTCCCAACCAGTCACTAGGAGCATAGTCTCCACTTCCACCTTGGCCATTACCACACAGCCAAGCTAATTAGCTGTACCCATTGAGTTCTGGCTTTCATCTTTTCTAGACTGAATGAAATACCATGAGGTCTTAACATGAGGAAGATGGCATTTTGAACAACCATTAAAGATTCCAGAGGGTACAACTCAGAAGGTCAGGGTAATGAACTTCTAGGGAGACGAATCTTTACTCAGTGTGAAGTAAGAAACAGAGGGAGTCTAGTAAACAAATCATCGCTACATCTTCCCCGCAGTGGGCTGTTCCACACTGGAACTTGCCAAGTAGCTCATCATTCTGTGTGGCACACGTGTGGAGCTGGCCCCTGATGAGCAACCTGCTGCCCCTCTGGGCAGCTCATTGAGATGCAACATCCATTGGGACTAATGTGTGATTTGCATCACTTCTGTCATTTTCCTCACTTTACTGCCCTGTGTCCCCAACTTCCAAACAACAAAGTGTGAGCTGTAAATCCATGAGTCTGGCTATTTTCTCTAAGAAATTTGAGAGTGGCTAATATTTGTGAATACCATGTTTATATTTGAATCCAATGCCCATCTGGTTATGACAACCCTATTTTTCACCCGGGCTGGGATTTAGCTCAGTGGGTAGAGCGCCACGCTGCAGTCTCTGAGGTCCCGAGTTCAATTCCCAGCACCGCAAAAATGGGAGAAGGACCTGGCAATCCACTCCCAAGGCAATCCCGAAATAGTCAGCCATTGAAAACCCTATGAGGGTTGTTATGAGTCGGATACCAACTCGACGGCACCTAACAACAACAACAACAACAATTTTTCACCCAGTCATCAGGAAACTCCATTTTCCTCCCATGGTATAGTTCAATAGGAGAATAGAGCTCATTAGTTGGAAACTTTTGCTGATGTTCTTTATATCTACCATGGCTCCTTTGAATTCTCCTAGGACCAATGAATGAATAATCAAAAAATTGCCCCAGAAAACATAAACAGGCCACAACAAAATTATGTAAGTTTAATATAAGCCTATACTGTCATGGATTTGTTTTTGTAAGTTCTCCTCTAATAATTTCCCACTAGACCCACAGCTCCCCGAGGGAGTGGGCTGAGACTTTCTCATTCTTTCAGTGACTGTGTAGATCATAAACACACACACACGCATGCACACACACACACACATTCACATGACTGTGTAGATCATAAACACACACACACACACACACACCACAGTGTCAGGTTAAAGTCTAGTGATCATGTCTGGACCATAGAACCCTGAGCCACAACTATGGTTTGTTGGCCACAGAGAAGATAATTGACCCTTTTCCTGGGAATTTGAAAGGTGGAACAGAAAGACTGAAAGTAAAAGGATGTTCATATATTGCCTCTCAATCAATAATAAATGCATGATGTGATTATGTAATACCACCACAACAGCTAGGTGGCAAGAGATGATCCACTGTGCCAAATACCCAGGTGTTCTTCCAGCATCTGATGTCTGTGGACATGACACTGTCATGGTCTCCAGGGAACTCCATAAATATTAAGGGAAAGGGGTTGGGGATGTGGCTCAATGGTAAAACTCTTGCCTAGCTTGTGTAAGACCCTGAATTTGATGTCCACACTAAAAATCATCACCGTCATCATTATCATCATCATCATCATCATTATCATCATCATTGGAAGTATAAAGCAAAAGAAGATTTGGCTCCTATGATACTCTGTTAAGAGACTCCTCCTCATTGCCTGGACAGCTTCTTTTAGCTTTGTGCCCTGTTTCTTTTGTACCCTGCCCCCCCAATCTAAATTCCCACTCCCATTATACCCATCTCCCTAGCCCAAGAAATGACAAATGTCTCATCATCTGTGGTTAGACATTCCCTTACATTGGACACAGCACCTTCTAACACTTACTCATTCACTCATGTATTCATTCAACACATATTTACTGAGCATCTACCATGTGTCAGTTCACTACTGATATAACAGCAAACAAGATGAAAATGCTTTTCCTTCTAGAACTTATATTCTAGAGGGAAAAGACAGATGATGTCAAATAACCATAATGGTTACAAAGAGAAATGAAGCAGGGTAAGCAAAGCAGGTAAGTCAGACCCATTCATTCAAGGAATAGTTATAAACACTAACACCAAAGGGGATTCAAAAGGCAATAGGAGCTCATCTGGACTTCAAGGGACTGGGAGGAGAGGAGCCCATGGGCTGTGGTAGAGGTTTGTGCCAATTTAAGGAAGGGTACAAGAAAGGTGTGGACACTTCTGTGGAGGGGAAGGAAATGGTGTAAGAAGTTAAGAAGTTCTTTGAGAAGCAGAAGATATTTCAGTTGAGCTTTGACTTCATTCTCTAAGCAGACAAGGAGGGAAGCCATAGCCCAGAACAGGATATCCCAACGTAGAGCCTTGCTGCTCAGAGTGTGTCTGCAGATCAGCTACACCAGAGTCACCCACGAGATTATTATAAATTAAGGATCCCAAGCTGACCCTAGGCCCACTGAATCAGAATCTTTATTCTAATAAAATGCCCAAGTGATTTGGTAAAAGTTAAGTTTGAGAAGCACTTTTCTCAAGCAGTGGCTTTGGAGATTCAAAAAAATCCTGATGCCTAAGCCATATCCTTTAGCAACTATACCAGAATCTCTGAGGGTAGAACAAGACAGAATCAATTGCCAAACTCACAGAGTAAAAACTTTCCTTTGTAAAATTTCTTCTTGCCCCTGACCTGCGTGCTTTGTCTTGGGTAAATACTTAACTGTCACACAAAGGGACTAATTTGTGACTTAAGAAACCTTAACTCTAACCTTATAGATGTGACTATGTTGGTCATAAAGCCCCAGAAAGCTTAATCAGAGAAAGGAGAACTTCCCACTGGTACGTGGGGAAGGCTGTGAACATTTTCACCGTGTGTAGAATGGATTTCCCTGCCTGGTGACAAGTTGGCAGCTCGGCCTCCTGCAGATGGCTGGGCTGTGCAGACATGGGGTGCAGAGCTGACACATGCATGTTGGGCTTAACATTCCTTCCTGAGCCAGCGCAGATGGAGGCGAGAAGAGAGGACAGCGGGGCTTTGGAGAGAGACGAGCACGTTGTCCCAAGTCCTCATCGACAACAGGCTCTGTTCTTGAGGAGCAGCCAAAACACTTATTTCTCACCAGAATTGAGTCATACTAAAAAGGCAAGAAGTGGAGCCAAGACGCAAACTTTTCTCAAGAACTTTCTCCTCAGACCTTCAGTCTGGTGCCATTTGCAGATGTGTATCTTTTGAGCCTTTCTTCCCAGAAGTCCCTCCCCCAACCCAAATTAATGGCAGGGTATGGAAGGCCCCCTGGACTGGAGTACCTGACATCAGGCGTGAACCTAGGTTCTGGTGGAAATTGCTGGTCTGACTTGGAAAAGTGATGTAATCTCTGAAGCTCATTCCTTGGAACACTGTAAAACATATAACTTAACTCGCCCACCAATTAACACCCTCTGTCCCTCCTCCCGTGTCTTTCCCAATGCTGCTGTGGGGCTAGAGATCTCCTGGCTCTGCCAACCATGTGATAAGAGACGTGATCAAGGGTAAGACAAAGGCCAGAAATTCTGCAACTCTTCACGGCCTTAGTCAGAGTCAAACCATCTCCATCTCTGCTTAGTGCCTGGTCCTTTTATTCTTTTCCAGTTGGTTTATCTGTTCTCATGGAGTCATCCACAACATCTTTATCCCAATGGCTCACAAATCTATGTTTCTTGGCTGGGAGTTAAGTTCCTGACTCAGGCTATTTGACTGCTTCAAAGTGAGAATTTCCTCAACTAAACACTGGGTATTCATGTTGCTTATGCACACACACACACACACACATACACACAGATAAGTGTATGTGCACATTCATACTCAACAGAACTAGAGCATCTTCCAGCATGCCCCTTTAGAGAAAATTACTGCTATTCATCACCCAGGGGCTGGAGTTTAGCTCAGTAGAGTGCTGCTGTGCATTCTCTCAGGTCCTGGGTTCAATCCCCAGGACTGCAAAAAATGGAAGAAGGACTTGGCAGTCCACTCCCAAAGCAATCCTGAAAACAGTCAGCACTGAAAACCCTTGAATAGCAGGGGAGCACCCACATAGTGGGCTGGGATTTAGCTCAGTTGGTGGAGAACTGCTCTGCAGTCTCTGAGGTCTCGAGTTCTATTCCCAGCACTGCAAAAATGGCAGAAGGACATGGCAATCCATTCCCGAGGAAATCCCGAAAACAGTCAGCAGCTGAAAACCCTGTAAGGGTCGTTGTGAGTTGGACACAACTCTATGGCACCTAACAACAACCACTGACATAGTGCTGAGCATGGCATGGTGTCAGGGAGTGCTTAGTTCTGTTGTTCATAGGGTCGCTATGAGTCAGACTTCTATCACTTCCCCTGCCATCATCCTATCCCAGATCACTGCCCTCTGTCACCCAGAGCACTACCTCTGTTTCTCACAAATGTCCCAGTTCTGAGACTCTCTAGTCCGGCCGTCTTGCAGGAGCAGCATGCTGTATTTGCAATGCAAATCTTATGCCAATCCTCTCCTCCATAGGGCCCATGGCTGCCTGCTGTCCCTAGAGTCAAGCCCAAGCTCCTCAGCTTGCCTATGAGGAAGATCCTGCAGGAAAAGACAACAGCCCAGGCTTCCCTGAAGCCTCGGCTCACCAGCCCTCCTCAAATGCGAACTCTCAGCACCCTGGACTTCTTTGTGTCTTAAATCTAATGTGGTCTCTCTCCTCTCTGCAGGGGTGGACACAGCTGCATCTCCCGTTCTCTCAATGCTTCTTCTCCTCAATAATGTCCTCATCTTTAGTCTTCACAGTCCACACCGAGGCTGGACTTGGTGGCCCTGCTCATTGCTGTCATGCTCTCCTGTGTTTCCCGCAGCAGAGGAACAAGCAGATCCACTGCTCACTCACAAGAGTGGACTAGATGGGACTCTCCATGGGAGGACAAGCCTGGCCTGTTGGCCATAGTCTGCCCTCATCAGCTCTTTGTTAAAGGACTCAGAGGCTCCCAATCGCTCAATACTGCTTGAGGCCAAAGTCCAGCCAACCCTTATAATTGCTCAAATCCCATTGCTCCTAACTTAGTTGAGATTGCTGTTGTTGTTAGGTGCTGTCGAGTCAGTATCCAACTCATAGCAACCCCCTGTACAACAGGGGAAACACTATTGTCAGTGTTTCTCTGCTGTTCATAGAGTTTTAAGTGGCAGACTGATTTTTGGGAGGGGGTTGCCAGGTCCTTCTCCCAAGCCTACAGCACTTGGTGTTCCCAGGCAGTCTCCCACCCAAGTACTAACCAGGCCCGACCCTGCTTAGCTTCCGAGATCTGACGGGATCGGATGCCACAGGGCTACAGCTGCAGGCTAGTTGAGATTATCTCCATCTTTTAAGGATACCTCTATTACAAGCCCCTCCCAAAATGTTTTCATGTCTTCATTTTGCCCTGTTTCCTATTCCAGAGGCATTTTGGTTCATGCCTCTTTCTAAAATGCAGATCTTATCATTTCTCTTTCTTGGTTAAAACTTTTCTATAGATACCATTGGGCTGGGATTTAGCTCAGGTGGTAGAGCACTGCGCTGCAGTCTCTGAGGTCCCGAGTTCAATTCCCAGCACCGCAAAAATGGGAGAAGGACCTGGCAATCCATTCCCAAGGCAATCCCAAAACAGTCAGCCATTGAAAACCCTATGCGGGTCGCTATGAGTTGGGGTCGCTATGAGTCGGATACCGACTCGACAGCACCTAACAACAACAACAACATAGATACAATTGTCTTCAGAATAAAATCTAACCACTACAAAATAGCACATAAACTCTTTTCAACTTGACCCAGGTTCAGATCTCTTTTTCAGGTTATCAAGACTTCCTTGTGATTTTCAAAATGTCTGAAATGGCCTCTGCCTTTCCTTCCTTCTCTATCCTGACTCATAAACATTGCATTGTCTTTAAAGATTCACCCCACCTCTGTGATAAATGGGCTTGGGATTAGCTTAGTTGCTAGATTGCTGCTCCACACTCTCTGAGAACCCAAGTTCAACTCCTAGCATTGCAAAAACAGGAGAAGGATATGGCAGTCCACTCCCAAAACAATCAGCATTGAAAACCCTATGCCGGTGGCTATGAGTCAGACCAGACTTGACAGCACTTCACAACAACAACAACAACAACAACAACAATAACAACAACAACAATTCATTGTATAAATACTGGCTAACCATGTACTACATGTTAAAGAGTGGCCCAACCACCAGGGCACATGGTGAATGAGAATGGAGTTTCCCCCAGGAGTCTGGAATTGCTGGGGAGAAAGGGACGCTTGTGCTCTCCTTCCTATGCAGAGCCTATACCTGACACTGGCACCTCTTCCCTGCTTCTTTCTGCCTGCTTGCATGTCTACTCTTGCTGCTTTTCGTTGACCTGGCTCAGGTGATACAGGAAAGTGACTGTGCCTAGCTCATCCTGTATCCCTAGTACTGAGCGCAGCACCTGGCACATGGTAGTTATTGAATAAATGTTCCTGAGTTGAATGAACAAGAAATAAAAACTTGTTAGTTTTTCCAATACTTGAGGCTCTGAAGCAAAGGTACAGAAAACAGGTAAGTGTCATAGCTGAGGTGGCAGAAAAGTGGTGCTCCCAGGAGAGGCAGGGGTTGAGTTGGGGGTTCCAGTAGTAGTGACTCTGCAGGCAAAGCACAGCAGGAAAGTATTAGTGCATGAAAAATGAGGGTTGTAACTATGGCAAAATTGAGGTTTCCTTACCAGTTAGGGTTTTCCTGCTGGACTCTCAAGCCTTGGGCCACCCCTATCTCTTGCATTGATCATATTTGGGGCTTATTTGTTGCTGGTACAGAGAAACTCTTTTGGTTTATGTTTTAATGATGATTTTATTTGTTAGGTGTCATGGAGTTAGGTCCAACTCATAGTGACCCTATGTACAACAGAACAAAACACTACCTAACACTGGACCGTGCACATGATCTTTTGATATTTGAGCCCATTGTTGCAGTCACCATGTATCTTCTCATTTTGAGTCATGCCACATCTGCAAAAGGGACTCTTCTTTGAGGAGACAACTCTTCCTCAATTCAATTGTCTTCTTAGCGCCTTCCAATCTGGGGACCTCATTTTCTGGCACTATATCTGACAGTATTTCTCTGCTATTCAAAGGGTTTTTAATAGCTAATTGTTTCGGGAGTGGGCTGCCAGGTTCTTCTCCCTAGTCAGTTTTAGTCTGTAAGCTTAGCTGAAACCTGTCTACCACAGGTGATCCTGCCGGTATCTGAAATATCAGTGGGCTAGCTTCAGCATCACAGCAACATGCAAGCCCCCACAGTACAACAAGCTGACAGACCTGTAGGGGAGGATGCTTTAGCAACCTTAAAGAACATATCAAAACTCAACATGCCTTTTCTGTATGACCTATCAGCAATTTTGTGGTAATGGGAAGCTGAAGCCAACCTAAGTGTCTGTCACTAAGGAAATGGATTCATATAATACAATGGATAATACTTTAAAACTGTGTGTAATAGAAAGAAGTTATGAATTAGATGAGCTTACAATACCATAGATGGTCTGAAAAACAGTAGAAAAGTGGCAGTAAAATAAAAGGAAAAACAAAATTTACAACACAATACTATTTATATGGTTTAAAAATGTACATTTGAAATGATCTTTTCACAAGGGTGCAAGCAAAATTAAGGAACATGTATCACACACTAAAGTGAGTGACGATAACTATGGGAAGGGACCGAGAAGATTGAAGACTCTCTTCCTGCTCTTCTCCCCACCCTAGCCACATGCCTAGATTATCAGGGGGGCAATTATTCTCAGCTTAGAACCAATGTGTCAAAGAAAATAAGTTGAATGTAAAACCATGCAAGGCTCGGTCAGAAGATACAGTAAAGATCCTAAAAGAAAGAGAACTCCCAGTCTTAGAAGACATAAGCTTTTAAGGTTGAAATGAGGTATTATCTTCTTAGGAGCATCTAACTAGATTATCCTAATAAAATCAAATCCTCTGTGCTCTGTGGAGCTCTCCATGATATTGATAAAGCCAGCCTGGCATCTCTCCTGCTACAGGTCCTGGATTTGCTGGCAGAGTCTCTCCTGCCTGATCCTACTCTGTGATTGTGCTTAACCATTGTTGTTGTTGTTAGGTGTCCTCGAGTAGGTATCCGACTCATAGCGACCCTCATAGGGTTTTCAATGGCTGACTGTTTCGGGATTGCCTTGGGAATGGGTTGCCAGGCCCTTCTCCCATTTTTGCAGTGCTGGGAATTGAACTCAGGACCTCAGAGACTGCAGAGCAGCGCTCTACTAACTGAGCTAAATCCCAGCCCCTGTAACCACTGGGACTTACTGAAGTCACAATTTGTGTCTCCATAAATGATTTTGTATGAAACAGGTAGTCAATATAATTTCAGTGTATGAATATTATTGAACAAATACACTAATGCTTCTCTGCCCGGTGCTGCCTACCATCTGCCTCTGTTTCCTAGGTCTTTCTTCTCTGGGTTAAGTCTTGTCCAACTCAGGCAGATAAAAAGGTAATAAGATATCTGGCACATACTGCCATTCCTATCCTGGAATATCTGTGTCACTTGGGGAAAAAGTCAGAAAATTGCAAAAAATGGGCTGAAAGGAAAAGGATGACATATTTTGCCTCTCTATAGCCTTACCTGTGACTTGTCCTAAAGGAGCTTCTAAAGAAATAAATGATTGTTCCTCCATCTACAATATGCCTGCAGCCATCCCACTGTGGCATCAGATCCTGTCAGATATTGGAAGCTAAGCAGGGTCGGACCTGGTTAGTTCTTGGATGGGAGACTGCCTGGGAACACCAGGTGCTGTAGGCTTGGGAAAAGGACCTGGAAACCCACTCCCTCACCAAAAAACAAAAAACAAAAACAAAACAAAAAGAAAAACCAGCCATTGAAAACCCTATGAATAGCAGAGAAGTACAGACAATATTGCTTCACCTGTTGTACATAGGGTCACTGTGAATTGGACATCGACTCCATGGTACCTAACAACAAAAGCCATCTACAATACTGTCCTATTCCCTACCCTAAAGGAAATCTGCCTAAGCATGCCCACAAGACTCTATCTTGGAGCTCATGCTGCAAACAATTAGAATGGGTGTGGGCAGGTCCTCTTACAGACAGAGCTCTGGGTAAATGAAAGGAAGTCCAATTTAAACAAATGGCTTCCTACATAAGGGAAGGATTCTGGTCTAAAGGCAAACAATAAGAGAGCACAGGACCTGGATTCTCATCAGAATAACGCAGAGAAAAGCATAAATAAACATGTGCTGAATCCTTACTGCATTCTGGGCCATGCCAGCCCCCGGTGAACACTTATAGCAACTAAAATAAAAGTTTTGTTTTGTTTTTTAAATCTCCATTCCATAGGTGAGAAAAAGTTCAGGAGGTTAAATATGTTGCACGCACTGAAACAAAACGAGTAAACAATAACAATTTGAACCTAAGCCTACTTGATTTTAAAGGCCCTACAATTTTCTCTCCAACAATAAAGTGACTCCTAGTTATTAAGCATTAACTTGGTTTGCCTCTTTGGGAGAAGAACCTGGCAACCCACTCCCAAAAATTAACCCACCATCGAAAACCCCATGAGTAGCAAAGAAGCACTGACAATAGTGTTTTGCCTGTTATACATAGGGTCACTATGAGTGGGACGCCCACTCAACGGCACCTAACAACAACTGGTTTGCACATATGCTAAACACTATTACACATGACCTCATTTAATCCCTCCAGTGGCACTACAAGGTAGACTGTGTTATCATTCACGTGACACAGTAAAAATCCGAATCACGAATCCATCAAGTTCTTGTCTAAGATCATAAAGTAGATGAGAAGTAGAGACTGGATTCAGATGAGCTCTGGCCTTACCCCAAACCTCTGTGCTTAACACTCCTCAGTAGTTCCTTAATCGACTGTATAATAGATGACCAGAAAGTTCTTTCCTTTATCTTCAAAATGCCTTGATCCTTGTGCCTATAAACATGATTCTCAGATTCAAGGCATAAATTAATTGACAACGCTCCAGAAATTCACTCCAATTTTGTCATTAGAGGGTCAATGCCTTCTTGAATCCCATTTACCTTGTGTTCTCAGGAGTTAAAGCAGTGGATGCAATTGATTGTATCCCCTCAAACTCCCTGCCTATAAGCAGGCCAGCAGTCGGCCATAGGAGAAGGCAGGAGGAACACGTGGGTTGACAACTGATTAGGGAGAGGCATAGGTGCCTCACCATATGGCTGCAACCTGCAAGCTGAAATAGCAGTGCCAGCAAAACTGCAGCTGCTTAAGTAATTTCTATGTTGTGGAAATTTGAGGAATACACATTGCAAGAAATGATGCTTTAGAGCACCTTTCCCTGGGGTCACCGACCGTGGAAATGGCACAGTTGGCCTCATATTCAGATGAGACAGGCATATTCTGTCCGGGTGTCTGTGGCTTGAAATACAACTCCATGTATCCCCAAACGCTTTTCCTTCACCTAATCACCTTCAAGGTCACTAAGAGAGTTCAGGAAGTGACTTTATACAGAGGGAAATAAAGGGATTACCTGACTGATATCAGTCACCCTTAATTTCCCCATGGTTTTCCAGGAAGCCTAAAATCTTGTCAATAAAAGCACAACTTGAGTTAGAAAGACAATATGGCAAAATGAAAAGATTGTGTTAACCATTAAATTGTTGTTGTTGTTGTTGTTAGGTGCCATCGAGTCAGTATCTGACTCATAGCGACCCTCTTAGGGTTTTCAACGGCTGACTGCTGACTGTTTTGGGATTGCCTTGGGAGTGGATTGCCAGGTCCTTCTCCCATTTTTGCAGTGCTGGGAATTGAGCTCCGGACCTCAGAGACTGCAGAGCAGCGCTCTATCAACTGAGCTAAATCCCAGCCCATAATCATTAAATATTCTTTGCAAATATCACACTTAATGAACGCATAATATTCCACTGAAAATTTCTACTACTAAAAATTAAAATTATTGCCATTGTTCACTATATTTTAATGTTGTACCAATTTAATACTTTTGTAAACACATATGTCTGTCAAAATCTATTATTATTTGCTTAGGAGAGGATTCTGGAAGTGTGTTACTATATGAAAAGCCCTGAAGCTGGTGGAGATGTACCTTAGTAAACTTTTTGAAAAACATGTTTCCAACCCTTATGATGTTGAAATATCTTGAAATACTTTGCATATAGTTTGCTATTAAACTTAGTCTCCCCTATTCCTTACTCGTGCCCTTGATTTTTTGTGCCTTCATTCATTTAGCATTATTGTTGTTTTTAGGTGCCACTGAGTCGTGTCTGCCTCATAATGACCCTAGGTACAACAGGTGAAACAATATGGTTACTGCTTCTCTGCTATTTATAGGGTTTTCAATGGCAGTTTGTTTGTGGGGAGTGAGTGGCTGGGTCTGTCTCCCAAGCCTACAGCACCTGGTGTTCCCAGGCAGTCTCCCATCCAAGGACTAACCAGGCCTGACCCTGCTTAGCTTCTGAGATCTGATGGGATGGGACACCACAGTGGTACAGCTGCAGGCTTACCACCATCGGGTTATCCTTATACCCTTATTAAATGCAATATTTCTGGTGTGAGTCTATCACCACTAATCTAACTTTGTCCTTTAGACAGTCTCAAACATATGATCAACCTTCCCAAAATTAGGTCAAAAATAAATATGCCTTCTGAACGTTTAGCTGGATAACAGATGGACCACATTCCAAGAACCCCCTCTCTAGGTTAATGAATCCATTAGTGCTCATGAACACAAACGTTCCCCCAGCTTTGAGCTATGTCAGTGGTTATGAGTCATGGACTGCCTGTAATGTTGACCTTGAAAATGACTTATCCCCTCTATGCCATCTCAGCAACAGTGTCAGTGATGGAAAATTACCTGGCATATGGAGGTGACATTGGCTTCTGAGGACTATGATGTCTTCTATGTGTACCACGTGCACATGCATGCACACACACACACACACACACACACGTCTATAGAACGCTATGCCATATTCCGTGTGGACACAAGCACGCGTGCACACACACACACACACACACACACACGTGTCTGTAGAACACTATGCCATAGAATGTTTCTGGGCTGGTCACCATGTCCACTCAGGGGAGACAGCAGTTTAACTGAAGAGGTGAATGACAGTCTCCTGGGTCCAGGGCTGAGGGACTGAGTGACGTCTTCGACAGAGAATTGAAAAGAGAGCCTGGAAGCTGCAGCAGGTGGGGCTGAGAGAAATACCAGCTGGCCGGGGCTGGCGAGGAAGGAGAGTAGAAGCAGCGAGTGGTGGGCGGATGCTGTTTCTGTGACATTTTCTTCAAGTGGCTTTGCTTTCTGTTCTAAGATTCTGTTCTTCAATCCGACTCCGACCTTTTTTTCCGTTACAGATAATGCTACATGTCATGTATTTGTTTATTCCTTCTTCGCTCACGCCAGAAGGATTCTTACCTACTCCAAACATGTGGGAGTGTTTGTGTAAACGCGCATGTGCTCTTTAAGAACAAGTGCTTGTCACCCAAGGTCAGGGCAGGAGCTGGTCTGCAGGTCAGCTGTGGGGTATTACAGAAGCCCAAGGCTGCCCTGGCCCCTCCCTCTGAGGTGGACAGGTACAGAGAATTAGGCAAGTTTGGCCAAAAGGTACCTTCTGTTACTGCCAAGCAAGGATTTGGGAGCTCACAGACAGAGGTTCAAATCCCAGCTCAGCCATTCCTTGTCCCTGACTTACTTCACCTTTACCAGTCTCCACTTCCTCCCCTATCAAACGAGGATGTGTTAGAGTCCAGCAACCTCACTCCTATGGCTACCCAGGTTGATAAACCCTGTCCTCTGCTCCAGCAGGACTTCAGGTCACCCTTCTCAATTCTTTCCCTGCTCCTATCCCACCCTTACTCTCATCTGAATGAGACCCCACCTGAGTTCTCCTCCTGGTTCTGACCTTGAGTTTTCTTATCCTGCCCTGGAGATGCTCTGCCCACCCCTAGATTTCACTTTCCTGATTCTGCCGGGCAGGGGTACCCATTCTTTGGAGCTGGAGTATAGGCACTTGTGGTGGGGTGCAGCAGGACTAAGGAGCTGTAGGATGTGGTGTCGTTACGGTGTGAGCAGAAATCCAGGCCATGTGTGCCCAAAAGTTCTTAAATACTTCCCAGGCTCTTTTTGTGTCCTTGCCTCTCACCCAACATACCATTTACTGATGTTTTGGGAGGATTCGATCGTGGCTCTGAGCACTGAGCACTGAGTTGGAGTTCTGTTGTTGTTGTTGTTAGGTGCTATCGAGTCGTGTCCAACTTATAGCGACTGTCATAGGGTTTTCAATGGCAGATTGTTTCGGGGTTGCCTTGGGAGTGGGTTGCCAGGTCCTTCTCCCATTTTTGCTGTGCTGGGAATCGAACTCGGGACCTCAGAGACTACAGAGCGGTGCTCTACCAACTGAGCTAAATCCCAGCCAGAGTTGGAGTTCTAGCCAGCCGTAAAGCAGAGCATTGGAGGCAGGACAGCAGTGCTCTGGGGCTGGTGTTAGAGAAATACTGTCTCCCTCTCTGCAAGTCTCTGCGAGAGGCACTTCAGTGATGCATCCCAACCCCAAGGTCTGCCTAGAGAGAACTCAGGAAGGGAAGCCAAGGATCTGACTGTGATATGGGGAGATGTCACGGAACCCCCTGACAGCTTCAGGACACTCTTGTGCTTATCCATCGGAGAGCCTCAGAGGAGCAGCACTTCCTCTACCCCTGCAGTGGGAGGTCTGAGGGGTGGGCTGGCCAAGTTCATCTGGAGCGAGCAGCACCTCTGAGCCATAGACTCCCAACCAGTTGGCTCAGTTATAGAGTTCATATTTTAACTTCTTTCTGTCAACTCTGACTCTCCTGTGTGTCCTTGCTAGATTTATTCAAAACTCCGAGGCTATACAGATGTAACTGTCCCCGCTTAAAATCTCACATATGAAAGGGTTTGCCTGTAACCTTCCATGACAGCTACTGGAATTGTCATTTAGAGCCCAAAACAGTGCAAAGAAACACTGCTTCCAGCATGGTGAAGGTGGAAGGTTCCTGGGCTTCAGAAGATGCTCTTCTTACAGGATTTCCCCTTGGGGTTTATAGCATATTCTACTACGCTTTCACCGGTGACTATTAAAAGACACCAGGGGCAGATGACTAGTTATCCTGACCTGGGGTCATGCTGGCTGAGTGTGAGGCAGTAACGCAGAGGCAAGCGCCAGTTCGAGGGAAGAAGAGGCTCTTTCGGGCCCATGGAGGGTCTACCTCAAGCCAGGCAGAGCTTTGACTTATGTGTTTTTTTGGCTGATGGGAGGAGGAATAATCTTTTTGTTTCTTTTACAGTGTTTCTTAGTAAGGATTGTAAGCCAGTAATTAAAAAGGTCTAAAGTCTAAAGGACTAAAGTCTAAAGGATGTGGAAAAATGTCTACACTCCACATAGGATATGGAAGCACTGATTATGAGGGTTAGATCTGAAAATGATAGTGCTTGGAAAAGAAGATCGGTGCCCCATGCTACACATCAGCCCAGACTACGATTTGGGTTTCAGAGACCCAGGCTGTTGTTCCAGCCACTAACCAGTGTGTGTGTGTGTGTGTGTGTGTGTGTGTGTGTGTGTGTGTGTGTATCATCAATGATAGACAGACAGACAGACAGATAGATAAATAGATAGATAGATAGATAGATAGATAGATAGATAGATAGGTACATAGATAGACCTCTATGGCATTTAGTTAATGTCAACTTCTGAGCCTGAGTTAGAAAAAAAAATGTAATAAAAATTTTGAAAATCTGATGGACAAGAGGAATGTTTAAAAGTTCTGGGTATGGAATCCTCTCATTCAAAAATCAGAGAGGAATTCAATTGGTTCATAACAGACATCAGCTTTTATATCAAAGCAGGAGATAAAAATGAAAGGTATTAGGATGGTAAAGCCCAGGTAGAAGGTAGGTGTCCTTTTCAAGGGTTAAAATCTGGGTCCAGTGTACATAACAAGAAAGGTAAATCATACAGTATACACTGGACAAGTGTGTAAAGGAAACAGAGATATACCCAGGCCCAACATCCTTAAGCTGGGGTTTAGCTCAGTTGGTAAGAGTGCTGCTCCACACGCTCTGAGGACCCAGATTTGATCCCCAGCACCACACAAACAGAAGAAGGACATGGCAATCCACTCCTGAAACAATCCCCAATCAACCATTGAAAACCCTAAGAGAGTCGCAATGAATCATACCCAAAGGCGCCTAACAATAACATCCTTAAAGATGGAACCAGTGGGAATGAAGTGATGTAGTTGTTACCAGATCATTGAAAGCAATAAGTACCATGTAAATCTTATATAGAAAGAGAGAGTTGAAAACTGAGCAAGCTGACCAGGTGACTCTCTGAAAGGAACTCTGGGTCCAGAAATGCATGTGGAAGCCTATTCCCACAGGCAGAGACCACAGTCAGAGCAACTCAACAAACCCTTCTTGGACTCCAGGACAGCCAGTCCAAGAGGTCGCACATATTTGAGAGGGGTAAACTGATGTTAAGTAAGCTCCTGGAGAATGGAGCAGAGAAATGTGCTCTGAGGGTGCGCCCCAAAGTGATTCATGGAATTGGGGTAGAGGGGAGATATGGTTGTCATAAGGGAACTAGAAAGCGAAAGATGATCATATGGGGGTTGGGACTAGATATTAGTTTAGGGGAGAAGCCGTTCCTGGAGGAGGGGTGCTCAGTTCAGAGGGACACCTGTGGGCAGCGCTTGTTTGAACTGTGGGTAATTCTGACAGACCCTGCTCATCCGGGGTCCATCTGTCTTGCTGCACTACACTGACAAGCTAAAATCTAGACAGTGTTTGAGAACTACATTCTCTTATCAGCAAGATAGTGAATGAAAAGGAAAAGAAAGGAAAGGAAAGGAAAGGAAAGGAAAGGAAAGGAAAGGAAAGACCCTGCCAAGGGAGCATAAATGGAAAGGAACATCCTTAGGAATAAACAAGTTAACAACGTTAAAAATTCAGCCAAACAATTTGAGACGAGTTTAGAAATGAAGAGACAGTGGACCACGAGAGGCACATGCCACAGCTTCAGGGGAAGGGGGATGCTTAGCTGCTACTGAGGTCACACCTTTGACTTAGGACTGAACAATTGCAGAACTAGGGAGAAACGAAGCTCTGCAGATGAGGTCATGGCAGAAGCATTGGAACTCATGAGGCTGAAGCCAGGTGCAACAGCACATCCCTGTAATCCCAGTGACTCCAGAGGCTGAGGCAGGAGGATCGCAAGTTGAGGTCAGAGGCAGCATGCATAACTAAGCAAGACCTTATCTCAAAATAAAAACTTTTGCTGGGCGCGGTGGCACATGCCTGTAATCCCAGTGGCTTGGGAGGTGGAGGCGGGAGGATCACAAGTTTGAGACCAGAGGCAGTCTATGTAACTTAGTGAGACCCTGTCTCAAAAAGTAAAGAAAATGGACTGGGGGGCACAGCTCAGTGGTCCAGCACTTGCAGAGCATGCAAGCGCGAGTCCCTGGGTTTAACCCTCAGTACCGCAAAAAGAAAATAAAAATGAATGAATGAATGAATGAATGAATAAATAAATAAAAAGTTTTCTTCAATGGGCCGGGGAGCAACCCAGAAGTAGAGCACTTGCAAAGTATGTGTGAAGCCTGGGGTTCATCCCCAAGTACTACACACACACACACACACACACACACACACACACACACACACACACAAAGAACTCAGAAGGCTGTAGGTCCAGAAATTCAGAATCCATGCCTGCCTCTTTAGCTCCATAATCTGCTAAGGTTGCTCCCTACAACTGCAACAAAAGGTCAATCGCACAACCACAATGAGGCCACAGTGGGAGGCAGGTGCAGTCGCCCCGCAGCAGGATCCTGTGGCACTGGACAGAGCTCCTGCTCAGCGTGGCAATGGACCAGGGTCACCCCAGAACTGACAGGGGCATGGATATAAAGACAGTCTGGCAGCTCATGAGAAAGAGGAGGGTCTCAGGGGATGATCTATAAAGAAAAGCTATAACCCATGGTCACCCTGAGATCTCTCAACTTTACAAGCAGACAGAAATATTTCCTCTGCCCTCTTCTGAGAGCAGGGGTCGTAAGCACAGGGAGAGATAGGTGGTTCACAAGGCACAAAGTCGACCTTTGATGTGAGAGTTCTCCCCTCCCAGCCAGAGTCTGGACACGCACTCTAGCCCAGCTGATATCCAGGACCAGGGTTCCACTGCCTTCCTGAAGATGCCCTGCAAGCTGCTCTCGTCTTTGGCAATAGTGACTGCACGGTTGAGACCACAGGAAGTCTTGAACTGTGTAACTTAGTGAGACCCTGTCTCAAAAAGTAAAGAAAATGGGCTGGGGTGCAGCTCAGTGGTCCAGCACTTGCAAAGCATGCAAGCGGGAGGCCCTGGGTTCAACCCCTAGTACCTCAAAAATAAAATAAAATAAATAAATAAATAAAAAGTTTTAAAAAATGGGCTGGGACCAGGCACTGGGAACATCATTTTCTAAGGCTAACTAGGACAGGAGTTGGGGGAAAACTGGCAGAGGAGTGGCACAGTGATGCCGTCATCTCATGAGCTGCTTGGACTCTGAGTCGTGAGACGCATTTGAGAGAACAATCAGGTCTCAACCAACAGGGAGGCCTTGGAGGAGCTATGGCCTCGCCATGAGAAGGCCATGGCCCAGGAGCAAGCCCCACCAGGCTGAGGCCAGGGGGCTCCTGTCCACATCACCTTCCATGTGGTGTCTTTATATAACCATTTAGTCCCAAAGTAGAGTGACTGGGGGTTTCCAATGGACAAGCTGCACAGATTGGAAGATCCGAAGTGAATAAGAGGGAGCAACTTGTTTAGACTAGAGTTGAAGGAATCTCACATTGCAGTCTTCTGTGGCATGGGTTAAAGTGCTGCCAGGAGTCCCAGGAGAAAGACAGGGGCAGGATTTGCGGGAATCTATGAGGCTGGGGGTGGGCTGGGATTTAGCTCAGTTGGTAGAGCGCCACTCTGCAGTCTCTGAGGTCCTGGGTTTGATTCCCAGCACTGCAAAAATGGGAGAAGGATGTGGCAACCCACTCCCAAGGCAATCCCAAAACAATCCGCCATTGAAAACCCTATGAAGGTCACTATGAGTTAGACAGGACCTGACAGCACCTAACAACAATAACAACAACAACAACATGTAGCTGGGCGAATACTTCCCAGATCTCTAAAGCAAGAGCTGTAGCCGTGGCTGATCATTTTAGTGGAATGGGAAGAGAAGGGGCTCCCATGGATGTCAGCGGGGGAAGCATTTCCTGGCAGATCAAAAGCCCATTGCCAGCTCCTCTCTCCTCCTCAGCCTTTCTGCCCAGTGGGAGGAGAAGCGTATCTAACTGAGACACCGGGCCAGCAAGGCTCCTCCACTGGGGGAAGCTTGCCAGGCCAGGGCTGCCCTGACAGCCTGCGATGGCCATTTTCACCCAAGGAAGATGTTATCAGGAAACCCAGGTAAATTCACACAGCTGATATCTGTTCCTCAACCCTTCCTTTTGTCTCATAAAACATAATTTTTGAAATTTCCCAGTTTGCGAGCTGCTGTAAACGGATGTGATGTTCCCAATTATGCTGCCTTGGACCCCAACGGTTTAGTGCCTATCAGGGATGATGCAGACACTGAGGAGGGACCTTAGGAAAAGTAAGCCTCTGGGGACGAGGCTGGCGCCCCTGGTTCCACATCCAGAGTCTACTTGTCTTTCTCCAAAGCTTTAGAAACTCTACAGTCTGGTATGTCAAAAGGCATTCCCTCTCACAAACATAATACCATGTAATAATTTAGCTGTGTCAGGCACAGGGCTACATGTCTTATTTGTTGCTTCTTACATGATCTTAAGGGTAAGTTCAATTCCTATAGTCATTTCACAAAGGAGAAGATTGGCTCAGACAGACCAAAATGACCTGCCCAGCATTACAATAGGAGCAGGCGGCAGAGCTGAAATTCAGCCTTAGCACAGTTGGACACAGGGGCTCCCACCTTTAGCATCTCTACTCAAGGGCCTTTTTTGAAATGGGTTTGTCACCTCAGAGAGGGAAGGAAGCTCTACCCTCTCACCTCCAACGTGACCCCCATTGGGCTTTTTAATAAACGTTGAGAGGGTGCCACGGCAGAAATCAAAACCAGTGAAGAAACCTCCATGTTGTCAAGGCCAAGGCTACAGGACAGCCCATTTGCACTGCTAAAGAGATCTGAACACAACTTTTACAGAGCTGGTTATTGATGTGGAGGAATTTGTTCTAGGGAAATAATGATGCCAGGGTACAGAGATATATGCGCCACGCAGATTCCTAAAACACTATTTGTAACAGTAAAAATAAATAAATAACAATTTAAATAACCTAAATATCCATCTCCAGGGGGACTGGTTAAATGCATTAGAGTCCATCCATCTGACATGCTGCGCTGTGGCCGTTTACAATGATAACACAGATCTGGATGTGTTAACTCGGAGATATGTTAAGTGGCACTGGCAAGTTACATGAGCTGATGCATTACAGCAGCCTGTTTCTCTACAAAATAAAATCAGCGTGAGGGAGTCTGCATGGGAGAAGGTGAAGAGGACACAGCAGTCAGATCTCAGCCGTGAGCCGGTCCACTTCTCGGGGAGGAAGGGACTCAGCCCCTAAGATACCTGGGTCCCATTCTGGATTCCCCACTGTGACCTTGGGCAAGTCCCTGCACTGCCTCCTTTGACAAGGGGCTTGCTACTCTCTCCTAATGGTGTGGACTTGAGGATTAAATGAGTAGATAAACACCAAGTCTCAGCATCGGATGTGGCTGGACCGTCACGGGATGGGAGCTCTTTTGATCTTTATGTGGTGAGTTACTCCTGTTATCCATGGTGGTGTAGGTAACTTCCTCAAACTTAGTGGCTTCAACCAATAACCATTTTACTACATCTCAGACAGTCAGTGGGTGGCAAATTCAGGCAAGCTTGGCTGACTCTGCTCCCTGCAGGACCTTCAGGAGTACTTGCTGGTGGATGCCCTGGTTGGAGCAGCTAAAATCCCTTCCCCTCATGTCTGGAGGGGCTGGCTCAAGGCCAGGGCTCAGCCAGCACTCTAGGTTAGAGTCCTAGTATGTGGTCCCTCCAGCAGGGTGACCACAGGATGACTTCCCTTTCTGCGTGAGGACTGCCTTCCTGTGGAGTGTCCCAAGAGAAACCAGAGGGAGGTGGCAGATCTTTTCTTACTAATCCACGTAAGCCACGTGGCACCCCTTTGGCCACACTGCTGGTGAGGCATTAATGAGTCCTTCCAGATTTGAGGGAGGGGTCACAGACTCCCCGAGGCGAGGGGAAGAGCATCAAGGTGCCCTTGTAGGCAAGCAAGGAGATGAGAGATATTACTGTCACCACCTTTGGCACATAGAGTCTGCCACGGAATCTGTATCTGCATGTCTTAGTGCTTTTGCAGAGATAACATGTGCACATCTACAACCTCACGCATCTCTCTGCAGACAGAGCTGTGGGCACACTTTATATAACCGAACACATGAGCACACAGAGACAAGTATAAAAATATGCACACATTTAGTAACAGGATCGCTGCTGCTGGGAGGCGGGCGCGCCGCGTGAGCGTGCAGTGTTTGTGGGGGAACACGGTGGGAGGAGGAAGGAGACGCTCGCTTGCTGTATATATAGCATAGGTTTTGCCCTTTGCAATGAGAGGCTGCGTTCCGTTTTGCTTCCTCCGTTGCTATGGTATCTGTCACTTTATAACTGGTGTCTGCTCAGTTGCATCCATGTACTTGAGAGGCTTTTCTGTTCTGAGAAAAGATGGAGCGAAGTGAGCCTGGGGGTGGGAAGACACAAGGGCTCTTGCTCTTCATGTTCCATTGTGCTCCCTGAGCTGCCTCTCCAGTTCCCCAACATCCTCCAGACAGACAGGTCTCCCCTCTGTCCTGTACCCCTCACCTGACCATGCTTGTCAGGGTTGAGTTTGGCCCTGAGCTCTCTGTGCCCTGGAGAGCTGTGTGAACTTGGGGAAGTTACTCCCTCTTCTCTTCTCTCTTCCCTTTGTAAAACAAGGACAAAGGGATTTACTACTGTCCCTTTCCAATCCCCCACTCTCCCCGCTGTTTTCAGCTTCTGGAAAATTCTGAGACCTTGCCATCTTCCTGTAGAAGCTTCCTCTGCTCCCCTTCCTTCCTTCCTTCCTTCCTTCCTTCCTTCCTTCCTGCCTTTTTCTTTCTTTCTTCTCTCTTTCTTTTTTTTTTTTTGTGGTACTTGGGGGTTGAACCCAGGTCCTTGAACATCCTTTGCAAGTGCTCTACCCCTGAGCTACACCCCGAGCCCATGTTTTACTTTTTTCTTCTGAGTCAGGGTCTCAGGAAGTTACGCAGGCTGCCTCTGGCCCCCAGTTCATGGTTCTCTTGACCTCAGCCTCCTGAGTGACTGGGATTACGGGCATGTGCCACTGTGCCTGGCTTCCTCCTCATTCTTAAATGTCAGCTTCCCTGAGGTGACATTTCCTAACTCACCCCTCTGTAGCAGAAACATGCAGTGCTCTGCTCCTAGTTTACACCCCCTTAGATCTGATCCCGTAGCCATCTTTTGCACACTGGCTTCCCCGGTGCACACTCACTCCTGATAGCTGGTTCCTGAGTCCATTTGTTCATAAGCTGCCCTCTTCTTCCCAGATGCTGCTTTGCCTAAAGCAAGGAGAGTGAACAGGGATTAGGGAAGCAATTTGCCAGATGCAGCCCTAACCCACGAGGAAGGCTGTGGAGTGGAGTGGAAATGCTGTAGCTCCCTAGTTCCTGGTCTGCAAAGCTCTGCCCTACACTGTCCCCAGAGATCCCCTGCAGATAGGGCCAGAGCCTCCTCTCCTTGGGAGTTGAGTTAAGCTGCTCCTTGACCATCTCCTTCCTGCCTCTTCCCCTTTACTTTCTCTGAGACTACTTCGTAATTCATCACTACACACAAATCTCCTATCAGGGTCTGCTTCTAGGAAAAGCAACCTGCATCCCTTTCTGCATGAGGTCTCTGCAGAATCACCTACCCTGGTGTTCGCACTGTTTCTGGGGTGCACACATCCCAACTCATAAGTATTTGTTAACTTTATAAATCTCTCTCATCCCCTCCTGGGTTCCTGTTCCATGAAGACAAAAGTTATATCTGTCCCATGTATGATTCTGGGTCATAATATAGTTCTGGGAACAGGACATATGTTCCACAAATTTGTTAAATGAAGAAATTGAAGAACCACAGAATGGTGTTCCTTTCCTAGTGCCTCACAGGCATCTTTCTCTTTACTCTTGGTGCTGCCTAAGATATTCTAATCACTATACTCCCATCTAAATTCTTTCACTTATTGCAGCCAGTAAGTAAATACTTGGACAATGTCCAGTCTTGTTATTTATCAAAGCCAAATTAACATTAAACCAAATATACAAATTCTATACTAAATTCAGTACTAAAAAGACAACTCAAAATGAATAAAGGGCACAAAAATATGTCTCCAATGATATACAAATGGGTTCCTTTTGGAATAGCAGTGTTTCATTCTCTCTCTCTCTCTCTCTCTCTCTGTCTCTCTCTTTGTCTCTCTCTCTCTCTCTGTCTCTGCTTCCTGGATGACAGGAAGTGAGCAGATCTGCTCCACCATGCCCATCTGCCATGATGTACTGTCTCACTGAAGGACCACCAACAATGGCACCTAGGGCCATGGACTGAAACCATAAGCCAAAATGAGTGTTTAATCCTTGAATTTGTCCGTGTCAGGTATTTTGTCACAGTAACAAAGAGCCAACTTACACAATACCTGAATGTAGTAAACTTCACCTAGTTATCCCCTACAAATCAGCTCCAGCTTCTCACACCATGAGATCCTGGACAATAGGTCTGTTTCTGGTATCTGAACCTCTCAGTTGACTTCACATGATGTCCTAATTCTGTTGAACCTTCAGTGACCTTTAGGGTAAGACAAAGGCTGCAAATTGATAAGCCAAGTCTTCAGGTTCCAAAGAAGACTGCCCTATGCACATCAAGATCTGTTCTCTCAGCCAGCCTGGGTGGATATCCTCAATCTGCTGCTTCATGGCTGTGTGGCCTTGGGCAAGTTACTTGGCCTCCGAGTCCTCAGTTGCACACGGGGTGAATCCAAGACTGAATGGGTAAGTGCTATGAAGGGGTGCTCAGGATTCTCGGCCATGGGTAAGGATGAAGCAAACTCTGCTGCTGCCTGCTGCTGGAGTATCCTGCAGCTCTGTCCACTCTCCCTGGGGTGCAGACTTGGCCCTGAACTCCAGACCTACGCTTCCAAGTAACCTCTCCCACCTGCTTCCATCCGGCCAGGCTCCTCAGGCCATACTGGTGCCCAGTGCTTCCTCAGGGCCCCAATACACCTGCCTCTCTCCCTGCGGCTGTGTGGTCTCGCCTCAGCAGCTGTCCTAGGATGTATGTGCCTCAAAGCCAACCCCTGCTCCTCCTGTGTGGCACCCGTGCAGTGTCACTAGGCCACTCCAAGAAGAGAATAATGATAATAATAATGACAACCTACCCTGCACCAGGTGTTTTATGTCTGTTTCATCTGATTCCCTAATTATCAGCACCATTTTACAGACAGGAAGCTAAACCCCACAGCCAAGGGCACCATATGAGGAAGGACTTGAGCCTACATTGTACACCCTCCCAGATGTAGAAGTTGCACCCACACCACCTCATAGACCCATGGAGTGCACCATGATGTCAGGAGGAAATCCATAAGGGCTAGGGAAGTAGCTCAACAGTAAAGTGCTCTCCCAGCATGCACAAGGTCCTGGGTTCCATCACCAGCACTGACAAAGAAAAGAAAGAAAAAGAAATGAGACAGAGAAAAAGGTACATCCTCCAAGCATTTGTCAGGATGTGAATGGCCCAGTTTGGCTCAGGTCTACTACGGCTTGATTTGTATTTTATGATCTCAAGTATGCTCATATGCATAGGCTTTGAAGGGTGGGCAGAGACCCCTGTTCTTGGGAGAAGCCAGGGTGCAAGACAAGCAAATAATCCTACCATCATGGATGTGGTTCCAAGTACCAATTACTTACTTTGAGACACACAGGGACAGGACAGTGAATGGAAAGAGACCTCTGTGTCCCATCTTAGAGATACCACCACTGAGAAGGGGGTTAGAAGGGACCTGAATGAGCAAGGTTCAGGCTGAACTGAACGTGAGGCTATAAAAGGAAGCCAGGAAGTAAGGTCCAGGACTCAGAAATAGTCCTGCATGCTCAAAAGTGCTGGGCTCCCCATAACAGGGACCCTCCCAGACAGGACCACCAGGCCCCAGCACCTAGCACCCTTGCAGTTGAGGACTGTAGCCAAGAAGCAGCCTTTCACAATGTCACAGCATAGTAAGGGGTGCATAAAGGAAGGAAGGCAGGCTCACTGACCTCCAGGTCCTTAGGACTCTCTCACCCTTTCCTTCTTTGCCTGCCACTTTCTCTGCTGCCCCTGCTCTGGCTGTGACTGGCTGCGGGTAAAGCTTCTTCATGAATCGATGTGCTCACAATGGTGCCTTGAACCCTTGGTGCTCCAGAGGCTTGTCAGATCGATACACAAGGGCGAGAAATTGTCGGAGGCTTACAAGAACTGGTGTACTTTGAACTCTGCCTCATGCAAAAGGGAACGGCCAAAAGGGAAGTCATTTACTTTAATGCCTGTGTGGCTTTTCCTGTTTCAAACAGCAGCAAGGGTTGTTGTCAGCCCATAGGTGGCCTTTGCTTTTCCAACTGTAGACCCCTCTTTTAATGAGAAAACAGCACAGGTGTGAGGTTAAAGGTCTCAAGTTTAATTCTCACCTCTGCTAACTTACGAATAGCTGTTAATTCTGAGAAAGTCACCTAGCATCTCCAGAAATCACGTACTGCTTCAGTAAAACAAATTGCAATGATAACTCACTCACTTGGGTGAGGGGAGTATTCAATAATGTACCTACAAATCCCTTTGGAATTTTAGAACTATTTGGACATTAGTTTCTTCTTGGTTTTTCTTATCCTCACTGTGACATTTATACATGTCCAAAGACTTTCATTCCCTAGTTATTACCAACATATCTGGTTTCCAAACTCCAATCTGGGAAGAACAACAATAGCGTCAAAAATATTTGATGAATGAATAAATGAGTGAATGCATCCATCCACCCACCAATCTATAAAACTACAGTCACCGGACATGGTGGCGCACACCTGTTATCCCAGCGGCTCAGGAGGCGGAGGCAGGAGGATTGCAAGTTCGAGACCAGAGGCAGTCTGCGTAACTTAGAGAGACCCTGTCTCAAAAAGTAAAAAAAATGGGCTGGGGGTGCAGCTGGTGGTCCAGCACTTGCAGAGCATGCAAGCGCGAGGCCCTTGGTTCAACCCCCAGTACCGCAAAACCAAACCAAACAAAACACTGCAGAGTCCAGGAGTGGACTATAAAGCTTCCTTTGGACCGAAGCACATCTACCTGCCTGAAGAAACTTTGGCCTCACATGTGGGAAGGTGCCCTGTTATGATGTGAATCTAAAATCTCCCCCAAGGTCATACGTTTGAATGCTTGGTCCCCTGGTGGTGGTTCTCTTTGTAGAGGCTGTGGAGCTTTGGGAGATGGGTCCCAGCTGGCAGACATAGGTCACTGAGGGCGGGCCTTTGGAGGTTTTATGCAGACTCTCTGCTCCACAGCGTCTCTGCTTCCTGATGCCCTGATGTGAAGTCCTGTGCTGCAGGCCCTGCCGCCAACTGCTCCACCTGCCCACAGTTACGCACTGAGATCCTCTAAACCATGAGCTAAATCTGTCCTCCCATAAGTTGTTGCTGTCAGGCGCTTTGCCACAGCAATGCACAAGCTAACGGACACAAGGCCTCACCCTCAGGGCCAGAAAGCACATGAAGTCCGTGGCAACTCCCAAAGACAGCTAACCAGAGAGGCCTTCCAGAGCACAGGCAGAGATCGCAGGTGGGGTACAGAGAAAAGGCATGGGAAGAAGAGGGGAACGAGCCTGCAAAAAGAAATCCAAGGAGCTCAGCACCAAGGCCCTGGCCTAATCAGGATGGGTGAGGCCACGGGGGTAAGTTATCGGGAGGGTAATATAGAATTGACTGCCATCATCTGTAGTTGTGACTCAGTCTCTGCTCCCATCATCTGACCTACTGCAGAGAGAACCCAAAGGAAGAACTTTGTGTCTCCAGGCCTTTTTTGAATAGCACTGGTTGGAAAATATTAAAAGTAGTGAAAATAAAGTCATGATCGTTGCTTATTCTGTGAGGTTAAACTGTGTCATCAAAGCCTTGGTGAGCTGTCCCTAGTGGCCGCTGCTTCCCTTTCTTACTGGATGTCAGTAAGGCCACTTTGGTAGGAGCCAGGGCCTGTGCCTGTCAGCAGGTACCTGGCACCTCCAGAGTCAGTAAGACCCAGTCCTGTGAGAGAGCAGGACTGACAGCCCTGGCCCCAGTCTTCATGGGGTTTCTAGTCTAACCAATGACCCAGCATGTGGGGAGGGGGCTCAGCTCAGCTGGTAGACTGCCACTTTATGTAGGCTGAGGCCCTGAGTTCAAGCCCTACCACTGCAGAAATGGGAGAAGGACCTGGCAACCCACTCCCAAAAAAATCCCTCAAAAAAACAGCCATTGAGAACCCTATGAGTTGGACCCCATTCGAAGGCACCTGACAACAACAACAACAAACACAGCATGCAGTCCAGACAGTGGGGGCACAAAGAAATGATTCAGGAGCTCCCCAAATGCACCATTTGTGTATCAGTCAGGGTTCTCTAGAGGAACAGATCCAATAGAAATAAAAGTATATGCGTGTGTTTGTGTGTGTATATACACATTTGTATGTATCCACCGTGTGTCTGTCAGCTTGTTGTGCTATGGGGTCTTGGGTGTTGCTGTGATGCTAAAAGCTATGCTACCAGAATTTGATATTAGCAGGGCCATCCATGGTGGACAAATTTCAGCCAAGCTTCCAGGCTAAAGCAGACTAGGGAGAAGGACCTAGCAGCCCACTCCCTAAACAATTAGCCATTAAAAACCCAATAAATAGCAGAGAAACACTGTCAAATATAGTGCCAGGAAATGAGCCCCTCAGGCTGGAAGGCATGCAAGAAACAACTAGGGAAGAGTTGCCTCCTTCAGGTAGAGCTGACCTTAATGATAAGAATGGAGTAAAACCCCTGGGATTTCCTTTTGCTGATGATGTGGCATAACTCAAAGTATGAAGAAACATAGTGGCTGCAACATTAGGCTCAAACATAAAAAGATTATGTATAAGGCACAGTGTTGGGTAGTATTTCCTTCTGCTGTACATAGGGTCTGTATAAATCAGATCCAACTGGACAGCACCTAACAGCAACATACATACGTGTGTGTGTGTGTGTGTGCATAAATAATATAAAGGAGTTTATTAGATTAGTTTACACAATGAGGCAGGACTGTTCCATAACTATAGCCACCCAGGCCAAGAGCCAGAAACCTGAAGAGTCTCTAATAATGATGGCTGGGGAGATACTGGAAAGTGTGATGTTGAATGCATGTGGAAGCTGAGGAAATTGTTATTGGTTGTCCATGGGCAGTGGCAAGAGAGGGCAAGAGAGTGAGAGAGCAAGAGCATGCATGTGCACGCGAGCATGAGTGCAACAGCAAGAGAGAGATAAAGACAGAGACAGAGAGAGAGAGAGACAGAGAGAGAGAGAGACTGAGCCTGCCCCATGCATGCCCCTGGCGTGCTTTCTCCTCCTGACCTCCTTACGGAGCCCCACCCACTGGATAGCACCAGGTCACCTTCAGGCTGGTTCTCTTCCTCAGTGAGGCCTGGACCTGTGGATCATCTCTGGAGACGCCTCAGACAAGTACAGAAATGTGTTTCACTCACCTGAGGAATCTCTTAATCTAATCACGTTGCCAATGAGCACCCACCATCATCATTCCTTCTGTTTCTGTTGGGCATTGGATTCTCTGCCTGTGCCTTCCCGCCTTCCTCAGTGAACAAACCCTGCTCATCCTATGTGTCTGGGCGGTGGAGCCTCCCTTCTCAATGGATGTCTCGCAGTCTGCAGCCATGGCATTGATGCATTAGAAAGCAGAGTGCACCAGGGCAGAGTGGGGCTGTTGGATGAATGGATAAAGGAACAAGTGAGTGGGTTTCAAAGCCCAGAGTCCTAGTGTGGAGGTGCTGTCCTAATTCTCCCAGCCTCAGTTTCCTCATATGCAAAGTGAGGAAGTGGATAGAGTTTATGGCTGTTTTTAGCCATTGCCCCAACAATCACAAAGACATTATCCAGATGTGGGTTTTTACTGTGACTTGCATGCTATGTGACCCCCCTCCCCATGCCATCTTTCACCCTTTGAGATTTACTGGCCACTCGCTACTCAAACCTCCCAATCTAGGGGAGCCTCCAGGTCTCAAGGTTGATTCTCATCAATTTCCTCAATCAAGCCACGTTGGGAGGATGCTGGGATGTTCTGCGAGTGGAGCATCTCTGCTCTCGTGGGGTTTACCAGCCAACAAAGAGGGGAAGAACAAGCAGATGGGGAGGAAATGCCCCACAGCTGTGACCATGACGGAACCGGCTGTGACCAGACGCTTGTGCAGAGCCATGCCCTGTGCTGAGGGCTCTCTGGGAGGCATCTCATCAGAGCCTCGCAAGGGCAAATCACCTGCCACCATAGCCTTTTGTTCTACTGCTGTTGGAACTGAAACCCAGAACGGTCAGTTCTCCAGTGGGAAGCAATGCCTACAGTGTGGTGGCCCTCGGATGGAGTCTGCACAGTTCGTCTGCAGCCTATGTTCTTGACCTCTAGGCTGGATTGAGTCCCAGACTAGAGAAAAGTCCAGAGAGCTCTTGGAACCAGAGCAAAAGACACACAAGACCACGTGCAATGTCCCAAGGCACAAGAGCAAAGTCCAGCCGAGGAAATTCACTGTGGCAGGGGGCCAACAGCAAGGCGAGGAAAGGCCAGAGGTGAGCTGGGCAGCAACTTCCGCTCCTCCACCAGAGCTCAGGGGCACTTAGGCCCTGAGTGGAGACAGGAATTGCCTGGGGAATCGCAGCCAGTTGGGGCTGAGCCATCCCATCTAATTGCCTAGAAGGGCTCTTTCCTTGTTATCTCCAGCCTCCTGGTCCCTAGACCACTCTTAGCTTAGCAATTTTCGTCTCTCTCTCTCTTTTCTTCTTTTCTGTTTTTTATTTAGCAGACCTGACAGGCACAAGAATGGAGCCACCATTTGTTTCTATAATTGTCTGAGGAGGAAGTAATGAGGATCACTTATAATGCAGAAATTTGCTGCAATTAGCCTGGAGCCACAATGCCATCTGCAGTGGTTCCTGTTTTTCTTTCTTTCTTTCTTTCTTTCTTTCTTTCTTTCTTTCTTTCTTTCTCTTCCTTTATTTCTTTCTCTCTTTATTTCTCTTTCTTCCTTCCTTTCTTTTTCTTCCTTTCTTTCTCTCTTCCTTTCTTTCTTCCTTCCTTCTTTCCTTCCTTTCCTCCCTTCCTCCCTCCCTCCCTCCTTTCTTTCCTTCTTTTTCTTTCCTTTTCTTTCTCTTTCTTTCTTTCTTTCTTTCTTTCTTTCTTTCTTCCTTTCTTCCTTCCTTCCTTCTTTTCCTCCCTCCCTCCTTCCTTCTTTTTTCTTTCTTTCTTTCTTCCTTCCTTCCTTCCTTCCTTCCTTCCTTCCTTCCTTCCTTCCTTTCCTTCCTTCTTCCTTCCTTCCTTCCTTCCTTCCTTCCCTCCCTCCTTCTCTCCCTCCTTCCCTCCCTCCCTTCTTTCTTTCTTTCTTTCACCCAAATGTGGTCGAAGAAGGAGCTGACCTGATGATGTGCAGAGGTAGGAAGAATGGCACTGATGGGGACCCCAGAGAAGGACACAAGCAGATGCTGGGGACAGAAGGCTGCAGGGTCCCCAGACCTGTTCTGGTGACTTGGTTTGGTGGGGCCACATGGCCAACTGGCCCAGGAACTGGAAAGAAATGGTCACTTCTGAAGGCTCCAGCCTCCTCAGCAGGCAAAGGTAGGCAGGACACATCTGCCCCTTCTTTAGTGACTGTGTTGATTGGTCCTGGAAAGGGGAGAGTCGGCTCGGATGGGAAACACAGTGCATTGTTCATAGTGGACACCTGGTAAGTATCCACGAGACCGAAACCTATGAAGGGTTCTGTCACCACCGACTGACCCTCCAGCAGTCATGGCTGGATGCCCAAGTTCAGACAGGTCCTCCAGGGACACCACGTGGAGAGGAGCAGAGGGAGGACGTGGGTGTCAGAAATCAAGCAGACCCAAAAGTGGAGAAATTGGATTTTGCTCGGTTTGATCTTGAGAGGTTCAGCACAATATTGAATCGTAAGCTTCCTCTGCGTCCTCCTGGCCTGATTCCTCCCACACTGTGATCTCCCACAGCAAACCCTGGCAAGCTTGGTGATCCCGGTCTCAAATGACAGCCTGTTAGGACTGACATTTGGCTGCAAGTAATAAAAACCCAGCCAAGGACACTAGAGCCAAATGAACATCTGAAGAGAGGTGCATCCCACCAGAAATCCAAGAATTAAAATTAAAGCAACGAGGATTTACCTTTCCCACTTGGAAACTAATAAAGAGATAATGTTTGTGGGACTGTGGATAAACCGGAGCTTTCTCCACCACTAGCGGAAGCATAAATGAGGGAGGACACTTAGGAAAGCAGTAGGGTAATATCTGGTGGTGTTTAAAGTGAGCACACTCCGCCATCCGACAGCACCATGGTGAACAGTGCTCCTGGGGAGACCCAGCAGGTGTACCCAAATTGTCATGCTCTGGGGTCATGCTCCAGCATCATTCTCAATAGGACGTAAAAAAGAAGGAAAGAATGGAGCGAGGGAAGAAGGAGAAAGTAGAAGGGAAGGGAAGGGAAAGTATAAAAAAGAGAAACCTACCTACCCATCAATAGAGGAATGGATCCATTGTGATATGGTTGTGAAAGGTAATACTTAGCCATTAAAACTAATGAACCAGACATATATTTATGAACATGATCTTAAATAAGAAAAACACATTGTAAAAAGATGCACAAGTATAAAAGCATATGTAAATGTTTTACATATATAAACCAAAAATATGTATTGCTTCCAGAACCATACATGTATAGTGATTGTATAAAAATGTGATTTCATGGGCTATGCACAATTTTTAGATCTCAATTGCCTCCAGAGAGGAGAATTGAATGAATGGTGTCCGTTTTACATTTTATTTCTTTTACTTGTTAATTGTGTATGAAGCAAATATTGGAGTAGAGGGCTGTTGTTTAGCTGTCTCTGAGCTTTTTAGTATGTTGCATAATTCAAGCAATTATCGAAGCTAAGCAGATGCTTGCATGCCTGACTGTCAGGGCCTGGACAATAGGAGGGGCTGAGGCAAGAGTAGGTCCCCAGTTGGTGGGGATAGCAGGCCCCAGCCCTTCCAAGGAACAAAGTTGGGATCTCTGTTTCTGGTTTAAGATGTCTCATTTTCTTAAGTCTCATCTTTCAGATTTAAAATATAGTCAGCACTGCCATCTGGAACCCCAAATATCTCCTACTTAATAGAGCTAGGCTTGCCTTTTGTGTTTAAAGATTTATTTTGCTTAGTTTTATATACCAGGTGGTCTGGACTCTTAGCCAGGACCTTAAGAGTCCATAAGCAAGAAAAATGAAGGTGTAAAACAAATGTGTTGTATAGCAGTTGTATGAAAGAGAGAAAAGAAAAAACAATTTAAAAAAGAAGAGAAGAAAAGAAGAAGGAGGGGGAGGAGGAAAGGGGAATGTTTTATGCATGTGTCTAGTCCCTTAACCTGTTCTACCTTTAATGAAGTCAAATCTCTGATGTTACGAAGAGAGCAGGAGGGGAGTCCTGGGTACTTCCTGCCTATTTGCATAACTTAATCCATTCTATTTAAATACTAAACTTCCATAAGCATAATATTCACAGCGCAGCTGATCTCATCCTGCAGATAAACTGATTTGCATTAATATTAATGACTGTCGATACAGTTCTTCCTACTTACCAGGCACTGCACCAAGCATTATATACATTATTTCAGCTAATGAGTGCGCTTGTTCTTATTTTTGGATGCAAAGAAGCTAAGGAATACGTCCAAGAGCACCTGGCTGGTAAGTGGCAGAACTGGGACTCAGCCCCAGAGCATGGCTCTGCATGATGGTGATGCCTATTAAATAGGTGTGTATTCCATCTTCGTTGAAGAGAGCTCACTCACATCTATATATTGAAACAAATTATGTCTCTGGCCCTAACTTTCCCTCTGGGCTGGGGTTTACCTCAGTTGGTAGAGTGCTTGCTCTGTACTCTCTGAGGCCCAGGGTGTAATCCTCAGCACTACAAAAATGGGAGAAGGAGGTGCCAGCCCACTCCCGAGGCAATCAGCCATCGAAAACCCTATGAATCTCACGGAAGCACTGATACAGTGCCGGGCATGGCACAGTGTGGGGAGTGTTCCATTCTGTTGTACATAGAGTCGCTATGAGTTAGATCAGACACCATGGCACCTAAAACAACAATGACAGCTCTCCTTCTGCTGTACATTGTCCACTCACTGTCCCCACTCAGGTGTCTTAAACATACGCCGCATTTGAGATATATTCCAAGGGCCTGTTTTCTTTCACCAACAGTTTTCCCCCTAGTCTTTCCTATTTTCGTAAGTGGCCTCAGGGTCCACCCAAAAAGCCCGTCCAAGAAGACACCCTCAAGCCCTCTCCGCCCTTCAAGCTCCATCCAACCCATCAGCGAGTCCATAAATCTCTACCTCCCAAAGATGCCACAGCTGACCGGTGACTTCCTGACTGCCACAGCCTATCCAAGCTACCACTTCTTCTGCCCTGGAAGACAGCAACCTCCTGGCCGCTGGTCTCCCTGCTTCGGACCCACCCAGCACGTACCCCTACACCACTCCTCCAGAGCACTCCGAGTTAAGTGAGACTGCTTACCATAGCCCCAGGCTTCTACCTCGCTGTGGCTTCCCACTGAGGACAGTAAAGGGGAAGTGGTGGCGTCCCAGGCCCTACGCCCAGGGCCGGCTTGCGGGTATGTGACGCGTACACTCACATTCTGAAAGACTCCAAGCTTGTTTTCATGCTCTGCTGTCAGTCTTGGAATTTGTAATAATTTTTGAACAAAGGGCCCTGCATTTGCAGTTTGCCCTGGGTGCTCTGAATTATGAAAGCTTGCTCCTGGGGCTTGCTTTGGCCTTGTCTCCTGTTACTTTCCCCCTTCTGCATCTGCACCAAAGACTCAGGTCCCCTTGGTCTGCACACACACCAAGCTTGTGCACTTATCAGGGCCTTTGCCTTTGCCATTGCTTCAGCCTAAAATCCTGTTCCTTGAAGTGTGTGCCTGGCTCTGTTTTTTCCATCATTCAAGTCTCAGCTCAAAGGCCACCGCCTCAGGAGACCCTTCTCTGATCACTCACCAAATGAACACTCATCTTGTATTCAGTTACCCTATTGCTCTGTTCTACGTTTAATAGTAATTACCTGCCTTAGTCTGTTTGGTGATGCTATAACAAAATACCTGTGACTAGATACTTTATAAAGAAAAGAGGCTTATTTAGCTTCCAGTTTTTGAGGCTGAAAAACCCAAGCTTGAGTGGTCACATCTGGTCGGGGCTTCATACCGCATTGCAATATAGCAGATGGCAACACATGGCAGGAACTCATGGGAGAGAGAGGTCACCTTGTGAGAGAGGAAGCAAGAGAGCAGGTTAAGAAAGCTAAATTTGCCCTGACGGTAACCAAGCCAGTCCCTTGAGACTTAAATCACTCCCAGATACAGGCACTAATCCCTCTGGATGTGATGTTCCCAATGAGCTAATCCCCTCCACTAGGCTTTCCCTCTAGAACTTTCTACTACCCCTCAGCACTGTCACCCTAGGGACCAAGCTTCCAGTTGTGAACAAACCATGTCTGTGATGCTATCTGCATCTGAAATCATTGCGTTCATTCTCTGTGTTCTTATTATCTGCCTTCTCCTGCTCAAAGACATGCTCTATGAGGAGCAGGGATCGGAACTCTTAAACCAGCACTAAGGAGGCACTCAGTGAATACTGGAAGAGCCTGCTCTCTTGCTTCCTCTCTCACAAGGTGGCGTCTCTCCCATGAGCTCCTGCCATGTGCTGCTATCTGCTATATTGCAATGTGGTATGAAGCCCCAACCAGATGTGACCACTCAAGCTTGGACTTTTCAGCCTCAAAAACTGGAAGCTAAATAAGCCCTTTTTCTTTATAAAGTATCTAGTCACAGGCATATTTTTACAATATAGAGAGGAGGAAAGACATTGTCCCAGCCTTTGCCCAGGTCATTCTGCCCCAGAGCCCTCACTGTTCCTGCAGCACAGAGCCCCTCCTAGAGAACCTGTCATACTCCACGTAATCTGCCCCAGCCTCTGGAGAAACTGCACCAGTGTGACAATTTCTGCATTTTCTAGGTCTTCACCAGCACACAAATCAAAAAAAAAAAAAAAAAAAAGCTGTCCTGTCTCTCCTTGATGATAGCCTCACTGAGGATCACTGTCTCCGATCCACCTGACTACAGAATTATGACTTCTAGTCATTCTCTTGGCATGGTGCATCCCTTAGACAATGATGTGCAGAGATGAGGAACATTTCCTATATATTCCACCATCCTTACGGGACCCATCAAAAGCCATCAGATCGCTAGACTTCCCATAATGCTCCATTCTCCCTGCTGAATGCAAGTTCTGTCTCCTCCCATGAGCCTGGCAGATGAGATTTCCTGATACCATCCCAGGCAATTTGCCTGCTTTTCAATAACCACCCAGAACATAGCCAGGGCCTGGAATGTGTGCAGTGGAGGAAGTGTTTACTTTATAAATGAATTAAAGCCCACTCATTACATGCCAGGGGCTGGGATTTAGCTCAGTTTGTAGAGCACTGCTCTGTAGTCTCTGAGGTCCCAAGTTCAATTCCCAGCACTGCAAAATGGGAGAAGGGCCTGGCAATCCACTCCCAAGGCAATCCTGAAACAGCCATTGAAAACCCTATGAGGGTCGCTATGAGTCAGACTCGACTCCATGGCACCTAACAACAACAACAACAACAACTACATGCCAGGCACTGTGTTACATGTTGTTGTTGTTGTTAGGTGCCATCGAGTCATATCCGACTCATACCGACCCTCATAGGGTTTTCAATGGCAGTTTGTTTTGGGATTACATTGGGAGTGGCTTGCCACATCCTTCTCCCATCTTTTTGTGGTGCTGGGAATCGAACTCAGGACCTCAGAGACTGCAGAACAGCGCTCTACCAACCGAGCTAAATCCCAGCCCCATGTTACATGTGGGAAGCATATATTGATGAAACGTGGGAAAGGCTGCAATCTGAGTGAGAATAATATTCAGTGGAAGTAAAAAGAAAGGACTGATGAATTCCTCTCAGGAGGACACATGTGAATGGAGTCTCAGGGATGTCTTGTTTGTGCCAAGCAGAGACACACATATTCCTGGTGGAAGATGGGGCTGTGCAAAAATCTGAAGGCTCTAACTGCTCAAGGATCTCCACGAGTATTTTCATGAGCTACTGAAGGGCTTAGAGCAATTAGAATTATCTGCAAGGAATAGATAAGGAAACAGAGACGTCAAGTAACTTTCTCAAGGCCATGCAACAAAGAAATGGCAGAGCCTGGCCCGCCATCTTCCTGACAAGGCTCTTTTCTGTCATCTGGAGTGGGTTTGCCTGGATGTCTTAACCTTCTAGGTCTTTGTTCTGACTTCTAGAGTTGGCAATGAGATGAACTGAGTCACAGCAGATGCTACAGGAGAGAGGCACAAGAGTCAGTGTAGTGGAAATGATCCACCTAAGTTTTCTTCATATTTCCTTGGCTTTTAATAAGGAGAGGTGGTCTGAATAAGGAGCTTAAAGTCATAGCTCTAGCCCTGGCTCCAGTGCTGGCTTGCAAAAAAAGGTCATTGACATCCTGGTTGCTCACTGAGCTTACATTCTCATGTGAAAGATGGGCTTACTCCCATTAGAGAGTTTACACAGTAAGCAAATGAGATGCTCTGTGAGCTCTGAAGAGCCCTACATACATTGCTTTATTACTTTATCATGTTATTATAGTTATATATAATAATATAAATTATATAATATGTTAATAACATATCCTATTAGAATTAATATTATCATTAAAATATTTCCCAAGTGAGATGTACTAATATTTTATATTCAATGTTTGTATTCTATAAATATTTTAGATGATATATTCTATATTTTAAGTGTATGGGACAAAAACTTTACTCAGACTTCTTCAAACCTCAGGTTACCATCTGTTAATAGGTCCTGAAAACAAAGTAGCATTAAAAAAAAGAGAAAGTGCCAAGTGCAGTGGTGCACACCTATAATCCCAGCAACATGGGAGGCTGAGGCAGAGACAGAGGTAGAGGCATGAGAATTGTGAGTTCAAGGCGAGAGGCAGCCTGTGTAACTTAGTGAGACTCTGACTCAAAATAAAAAATCGACTAAGAGTGCAGCCCAGTGGTAGAGCACTTGCAGAAGTATGTGTGATGCCCTGGGTTCCACCTCCAAGAACCACCAAAAAAACTGAAAAGTCAATAAAGTTTCTAACTAAGCGCCATAGTAGATTCTCATGTAAAATTTATTATCGTTGAAGGTCATGACCAAAAAGCTCTAAAAACCTCTACAATAAGAAGAACCATCTAGAGACAAAGATCAGTGTATTGCTTATTTAATTGACAAAGACTTTGCCAATGATCAAGTCCTGCTACTCTTATTGTTGTTGTTAGGTGTCATTGAATCTGGTCCAACTCATACCCTATGTACAACAGAATGAAACACTCCCCAGTTCTGGACCAGGTATACTATCATTTCTTATGTTTAAGCCCATTGTTGCAGACACCGTGTCAATCCATATAGTTGGGGGTTTTCCTTTATTTCATTGATGTGCCACTCTCCCAAACATGAATGTCCTTCTCCAGGGATTAGTCCTTCTTCACTACATGTCCAAGATCTATAAGATGCAGTCTAGCCATCCTTGCTTCCAAGGAGCACTCTTGTTGCAGTTGTTCTAGGATAGATCTGTTGGTTCTTTTTGCAGTCTATGCTATATTCAATATTCATCTTCAGCACCATAATTCAAAAGCATCAATTCTTGTCCTGTTTCCCTTATTTAATGTCCAGCTTTCATAGCCATAACCCTGGCCCCACCACCCTTACAGACTCTAGGTAAAATCTGAAGCCCTGCAAGAAACTATTGGAGTGATTTTACCAGCATCCCACCACTGTGCAATGGCAGAGGAGGTATTCTAAATCCAGCTTCTGGAGGAGGCACTCAATCCTCAGGACTAACCCAGAAATGAAGGGGCTACGAAGGAGTCTTGTTTGTTGTTGTTAGGTGCCATCAAGTTGGGTCTGTCTCATAGGGACCCTCATAAAATTTTCAGTGACTGATTGTTTAGGGATTGTTTCAGGAGTGGATTGCTACATCCTTCTCCCATTTTGCCTTTTAGGCAGCTTATTCAAATATTTAGTGAATGTTTATTAAACAGCTACTCTGTGTTGGCATCATGCCTAGATTCAAGGAGCTGTGTACATTTTAATGACAGAGAAAAATATTACATGCTATCTCCTTTTCCCTCTTTTGTCCTTTCTTCCTGACTTAAACAGAGCACTTTGCCCAATAGTGTGGCAGTTATCTTGTGATCGTGAAGGAAAGATGGAGACAAGCTCAGAGCTCCTGACTCTGATGTCCACATCCCACCAAGGCCAGCAATTTGAAACTTGTAGATATCTTGTTTCATGAGAGAAATATGGCATACACTAAGCTTCTTTGTCCAGCTTTCTCTTACTTGCAGCCAAACAGAATCCCAACTGTCATGAGGCAGTAAGGTGAACGACCAGCTTCCCACACCACCCAGGGCTCCTACCTGTTGCCTCCCTTATGAGAAGCACCTTACTCACCAGCCAACCCCAGAAGAAGGGACTCCCTGGGATTTATTCCTTTTCTGACATTCAACAAAAAGCATTCCATGTGAACTCAAAGCCACTTCTGATCCAAAGTGTCAATGGCTGATGTCATGTGTCCACTGTCCTGCCTGGCTCCATGTCTCCTCTGATGCTAGACTGCTTCTATAGCAGTTTATCTCAATCCCATGATCCCAGAACTCACACAGACTCAGTTGAATCCCAATGTGTCATCCTACCTTGGTTTCCATGCCCCACCATGAGTGACTCAGCCTTGGTCTCCAGCTCTTCCTTGGGAAGGGTAGTGGAAGGACACTTTGGGCCATATTTCATTTATGCCACATAAGATACATGATTTTGTTGTTCTAACAAGTAGCACATTTCCTTATTCGTAGCAACCCTCTTAGGGTTTCCAATGGCTGATTGTTTGGGGGATTGTTTAGGGAGTGGGCTATCAGGTCCTTCACCCATTTTTGTGGTACTGGAGAGCAAACCCAAGGCCTCAGAGAGCACAGTGTGACACTCTACCAATTGAGCTAAACCCCAGCCCCATTATATATTATTAGTACTGTCTTTTTGTGGGCATGGCTGTTTCAGAAATTATAGGCTCCCACTTCAAATTAACACTGATTATGACTTTCCCCAGGTGCATTATCTTACATTTATTTATATTAAATCTCATCTAATTTACTTCCAGAAATTTGCATTCTTCTCTATTCTTTTATCTTCTGTGTTCATTGTTGCTTGGAATTTGGTGGCATCCGCAGTATAATCAACTTGTCTTTCTAAGTCACAAATGAGCTTAGAAGGAATGCCTGTAACATGCCCAGGAGAAGAACCAGTGTTAATGCCCACTGACTAGTTATCTTAGCTGGAATGCCCACACATGCATACCATAAGGTGAGCATTTGGTGCATATCATTAGGGATCACAGTATAAAAGAACAGCAAGGGAGTACAATGGTAGACAGAAGATGATGGAAAGGCATTAAAGGATATGTAATCAGTGAGCTATTAATACAGGCTTCTGGGGCTCAGCCTGCTGAAGACCTTCTGAGAGACTTCACAGAGCAAGTGTCACTGACTCCTGTCCATTATTATTTGATGGTTACTCCTGGGGGTAGGAAAATGGCAGAGGAAATAACCACTTGGCACTTAAACCTTATAACAATCTAGGACTTCTCTGGCCCACATCTCCAAACTCTAAGCTTGAGCCTGTAGCCAGAAAAAGCTCCCAGGTACAGGTGCAGATGCTAAAGGGAGGGGGTTTATATGTACCAGAGGTGTCTACAGAGCTGCAGGGCACTTCCAAGCTTACAGCGTGTATGAGCTGGGCATCTGCTGCATTTTACCCTTTATCTTAATCAGATCCACTCTTGCCACACATTAAGATTGCTCTGTCTTCTTACTGGCTCTTCAAAGTGCTATCCTTACCTTCCTCCTCTACATACATTTACACTTTTCCTCTGCCTTGGAAAGTTCTTCTGTTGATTTAAGTTGCATTCCCAATGGGGTAACCTATAGCTTATCATGAAAACATAAAAAACACCTTGTCACACCATGGCTGATGAGTTTCTCATTCACAAGTCACTATCATGGTTTGAGTATAAAATGTCCCCCAAGGCTTATGTTTGAATGCTCGATCCTCAGGTGGTAGCACTATTTTGGGAAGCTATGGAACTTTCAAGAGTTGGAAACTAGTTTGAGAATGTAAGTCACTGAGAGTGGGTCTTCAAAGTTTTTACCTGGGCCCCAGTTCCAGTCAGTGTCTCTGTTCCTGTCTGTCATGATGTGAAGAGCTCTCCTTCACCACATGCTTTCGCTGCCTTCTTGGCCATGCCTTTCCTCCCACTTTGGGCTGAAATCCTCTGAAACTGTGAGTCAAAATAAACCTTTCCTTCCTAAGTTGTCTCTTTCAGGTATTTTGGTCACAATGAGGCAAAAGCTAACTAACACAGAAAATTGGTACCAGAAAAGTGGTGTTGTTATTACGCCTAACACTGACAATGCGTTCGTAGGTCTCTGGAACTGGTTTTTGAGACGAATTTGGAAGAGTTTGGAGATGTGGACCAGAGAAGTCCTATATTTCTATAAGCAGACATTAATGGACAGCTGTGGTGGGAGTTTGGAAGACCAGAATGCTGATGGAAATGCAGATGGTGCCCATGAGTCTTGTATGGGAAATGGGACTTTATGACTAAAGAGCATTAATGTTACATTCTGGCAAGGAAACCGTGTCTGAATTTTGTCCATGTCCTAAAAACTTGAGGAAGGCTGAATTAAAAAGTAATGGATTAACTAAATTAGTGGAGGAAAGTTCATGATGACATAACATTCAGGCTGTGGCATGGTTATTCCTGGCTGCTTTTAGTCACATCTATGGTGAGGTACCACTGTGGGATCCAATCCCATCAGATTTCAGAAGCTAAGCAGGGTCAGACCTGGTTAGTACTTGGATGGGAGACCATCTGGGAACATCAGGTGCTATAAGCTTGGGAGAAGGACCCAGCAACCCACTCCCAAAAAAGTCAGCCATTGAAAACCATATGAACAGCACAGAAGCACTGACAGTAATGTTAAGACCGCTGTATACAGGGTTGCTATGAGTCAGACACTGAATAGACAGCACCTAACAATAACAGCAATGGTGAGGATCAAGAGCAAAAAGCAGAACAGAAGCATGTGAAAAACATACAACTTTGCCAGAAAAGTAGCTTGATTAAAGTTACAAAGAAACTGTGGTTGTTAAAGAGATTATTGCCATTACAATGAAGCCTCAATGGAGAGATAGGAAGGATGCCTTGAGGGAAAATGAGGAATTGGCTAGAACTTTCCCATGAAAGGTCGCAGGGTGTGCAACTGACTTTCCTTTAAAGGACTTCCCCTTCAGGGCATCCTGCTTGCAAAAGGCCATCTAGAAAAGTGTTATCCTGGGTTCAGCTCCCTAGGCTTTTAGAGGATTTTGCAGCCATGGTCCAAGGAGGCTTGGCTACTTCTCAATCTGGCATTAGAACCTGGCATTGTCCTCATGGTGTTGATTTTGCAGACATGCTGAATACAAGAGTTATGGGGTCATTGAGGCTTGCACCAAATATTTTCAAATGATCCTGTTAGACCAAGAGATATGCATCAGGGTCCCTTGAGGAACCCCCTAAAGAGGGCTGTGAAAGTAAAGGTTAGGCTGCAAAGGAGATGCCAGGATGTTGGAGATGCCAGCAATGTGGAACATCTGCTGAGAAAAGCTGCTAGCAACAAGCAGAGCTGGCCCAAAAAAGGCCGTGTATTGTGCAAATAGTAAGGCAATAGACAAGGCTGCCCAAGCCTGTTGAAGTCCAGAAGATACCACCTCATGCACCAGATATCAGACATGGAGCTACAGAATTTGTTTGCCCTATTAGGTTTCAGTCTTGTTTGGTCCCATCTTTCCTTGCTATATCCCCATTCCTTCTTTTGGAATCTGAACGTTTATTCTGTGCCATTGTATGTTGGAAGTGTGTAGCTTGCTTTTATTTTTCACAGAGCCTCACAACTAAGAGATTGCCTTGAATCTCAGTAGACATTTTCAACTTGGACTTTTGAGTAATGTTGGGAATGTTAAGACCTTGGAGACCCTTGAAGATATACTAAATGAATTTTATGTTATGTGATGGCCATGAGCCTTTGGGGGTCCGGGGTGGAGTATTATGATGATTTGAATTTAAAATATCCCCCATGGCTCATGTTTGAATGCTAAGTCCCCAGGTGATAGCTACATTGGGAGGCTGTGGAACTTTTAGGATTTGGGAACTAGCTCGTGGAAGTAGGTCACTGGGGATGAGCTTTTGAAGGTTTGCCTTGGGGCCCAGGTTCCTCATGGTTTTTCTTTTCCTGTCCACTATGGTATGAAGAGCTCTCCTCCACCACACACTCTTGCTGCCTCCATGGCCATACCTTTCCTGCTACTGTGGACTGAAATCCTCCGAAGTCATGAGCCAAAGTAAGCCTTTCTTTTGTAAGTTTTCTCTGTTAGGTATTTTGGTCACATCAACAGAAAAGCTAACTAATACAGTTACCAATGGTCATGAAAAACCCAAGAAAGACCACAGTGGTCTACTAAGTTCCACACTTAGTCTTCTTTGTTTCTATGATGGTCAGTAACTTCAGCTCCTGATGATAATCAGTTATTTATCACTGTGAAGAGAGTAACTTCTTTTCTTTCTGCCTTATACTCTACTAGCATGAGAAATCCAACATAACCAGGCAGCAACTATAACTTAAAGTTTAGAGGCACCCTGAATATATGAGAAAACATCCTCATTCTGGTAACTAAAAATTTAAGTTCAACAGGACCAGGAGTTGTAAGTTTAAAGGCAAAAAATATGTTCAAAAAGTTTATTGGGAGTGATTTTGACAGGGCCAATAGGTTCCATATTGCCCTGGTCCACTCCTGTAGGTCTATGTGCATCTCTTCCCTAGACTTCTTTACTTCCGATCTCTAAATTCTATTCTTTAGATCTTTATCCAGCCAGTTAAAATACTCACCACTCCATGTATCTTTCCCTCAGGCCACTCCACATCCATACAAATTCTGCTTCAAGGTCTATGTGCTGAGATATCCCCTCTCTACTGTCCTGGGTACTCCTTAGTGGGGCTGGGGCATGGCAGCAGGCTATGGTCAGCACACTAACAACTGAGCTGGCCCACTTAAGAACCAAGACTGGGATCTCCCTTTTCCAACACTGGTCATGGGGAGCCCCATAAGATACCATGTTGCCATTAAGTGCTATCCAGTTGGGTCCCACTCATAATGACTCTTATGGGGTATTCAATGGCTGATTGTTTGGGAATTGTTTCAGGAGTGGATTGCCATGTCATAGGTGTGAAGAGTAGGAGAGGCTCTTGTGCAATAGAGCTAGGTGATGGAGGCTCTGGATCACCTGTCCATATAATTTATCTGTGCCTTCTAGACCTGCCTGAGCTAAACCATGAGCCATTTTCATCATGTGATGATTGTGACTGTACCTGCCCACTGCTATGACCTAGTAGAGCTAACAATACCTGGATCTTAATGTGAGGCTCCATTCAGATACTCACTTGATGTTCTGTGATCAGACACAGGTCTTCCTTAAGATCCAGTAGCGTAGCAGAAGCTGCTTTTGGAACAATATGTATTCTTCATGTCAGAAACACATCTTTTCTCCAGAAACCTAAGCATCTGATCTGTGATGGCCCTCTTGAGTTGCCAGGTGCACTGCACAGTGTTCTTACCTAGAGTGGATGGAAGGGACATGATAAGATCTGCCAGATTATATGGCTCCGTGGCAGAGCAACTTTTATTGCCACCTGATGTGGCATGGCCCTCTCTTTCTTTTGGCCTCCATCTAAATTTCTACATTGGGCTGGGGGTGGAGCTCAATGTTACACTGCTTGTCTAGGGTGTGAGAGAACTTGGGCTCAAGCCCCAGCACCATAAATAATTAGTTAATTATTTTTTAAAGGAAGACTTCTGAATCATCCAATAAAGCATTGGAGCAATGTTCCCAACCATGGGACACACTGCCCTCTAAAGCCACACAGGCCCATTGAGCTCTCTGCCTGTCTTTTATTGGTAGGAAGCTGAAGGTGCAGTCACTTGCTCTACAGTGTGGAGGACATGTCCCAGCATAACCCAGGTGACAAGAGACCTAATTTCACAAAGGCTTCCTGGGTTTATCTCCCACCCTCTCTCTGGCAGGGTAGATTCTCAGAAAACAACACTCCAAAGTATGGAACCCTGGTGTGCGAGCCCCTTGAACTGAAGGAAACGGGAGGCCTAAGAGGCGGAGTCTGTTTGCCTTCTCCCACCCTCCTGTCTCCAGCCCACCTTTGTCCTCCAGGAGCATCACAGAAGCCAGGGTTCTCCTTTCTTGAGGTCAATCATAGAGGCTGGAACTCCTTTTCCCCAAAGTAAGCCATAAAACCTAGAAAGGCCACTCTTTGCCTGACCTCCTTAAAAGTAGGGTATAAGAGCCTCACTGTAGGTCTTGCCCCACACCCAGGGGGAAGGAATTTACAGAGAGGCCTAGAAGGAGCTGAGCACACAGGCCTTGCTATGTTCTTCCCCCAAGGTAATTACCATTGTGACATGACCTTTTGGTCCAATCCTGTCTATGCACAATTCTCCATTTCTTTCATCAGACTTAATCTAAAACACAATTTTTTGGTAGCTCCTTGGTAGAATCCTTGCGTAGCATATGCAAGGCCCTTGGTTAAATCCTCAGTGATGAAAATCAACAAAAAAATTAAAAACAACCCATCCATTTTCCCTAGGTTTTGGGGTCTTCAATTCTGAAAGCTCCTGTGTTATGAAAAACTATGTTAAATAAATTTGTTAGGCTTTCCACTCTTTAACCTGTCTTTTGTTATAGGAGCATCAGCCATGACCCTGGTGATAGGTGAGAAAAGTTATGATCTTTAATTCCCACAGCAGCCATATGAGCCAGGCACAGTGGTGCACACCTATAATCCCAGCAGCTCAGGAGGCAGAGGCAGGAGGATCATAAGTTCAAGGCCAGAGGCAGCCTGTGTAACAAAGGGAGACCCTGTCTCAAAATAAAAAGTAGTATCTGACTCATAGCGACCCTCACAGGGTTTGCAATGGGTGATTGTTTCAGGATTGCCTCGGGAGGGATTGCCATGTCTCCTTCTCCTGTTTTTGCAGTGCTGGTAATCGAACCTGGGACCTCAGAAACTGCAGCACAGTGCTCTACCAACTGTGCTAAATCCCAGCCCATATATCATATATATGTGTATATATATGGTATATGCGTATATGGGTATAATATGTGTGTGTGTGTGTGTGTGTGTGTGTGTGTGTATAAATGTTGTTGTTAGGTGCCATGGAGTCGGTGTCTGACTCATATGGACCTTACATACAACAGGTGAAACCCTATTGTCATGCTTCTCTGCTAGTCATAGAGTTATCAATGACTGATTGTGTTTTTTTTTTTGGTGGGGGAGGGGAATGGGATGCTGGGTCCTTCTCCCAAGCCTATAGCACCTGGTGTTCCAAGGGGTTCTCCTATCCAAGTACTAACCAGGTCTGACCCTGCTTAGCTTCCGATATCTGACAGGATTGGACACCACAGTGTTACGGCTACAGATAGATAGATAGATAGATAGATGGATGGATAGATAGATAAATGAGATAGATAGATAACAGTAAAAGACACATAGCCATTTATTCCCCACAAAATACTCCCCTCTGGCTTTGAGCACACTTGTCCTATAGTTCTTGCCACTTCCTAAAGCAGTTCTTAAAAATCCTCTTTAGCAAGCATCTTTAGTTTCATCCTCCATCATAACAATGCTCCATGTCACACATAGTTTCTGGTGCAGCAATTTCTGTCAGATAAAAACATTACAGTGAGCCGGGCACGGTGGCTTATGCTTGTAATCCCAGCAACTCGGGAGGCGGAGGCGAGAGGATCTCATGTTCAAGATTAGAGGCAGCCTGTGTAACTTAGCGAGACCCTGTCTCAAAATAAGAACTAAAATAATGCGCTGGGGTGCCGCTCAGTGGTACAGTGTGTGTAAAGCATGCAAGCGTGATGCCCTGGGTTCAACAGCCAGGACCACAAAAAAAAAAAGAAAAAAAGAAAAAAAGAGACAGAGTATCCTCAACTACCTTACTTACTCGCCAGACCTGGCACCATGCAACTTCTGACTTTTCCCCAAAGTCAAAATGAGCATGGAAGGTAAACATTTTGAATTGATTGAATACGTCAAGGCAGCCACAACAGCCCAACTAAAGACACCCAGGAAAGAGGACTTCCGGAACTTCTTCAGAAAGGGGCAGGCCTGGTGGGATAAGTGAGTTTGAAGCCAGGGGAAGTATTTTGAGAGGGATCCATGACAATGTGATTTTTACTGTAATACTTTTTAAAAATTTAAACATTCATCGTATCCTTTGATCACATCTCCTACGTGCATGTACATACAATTCCATTGTTGTTGTTAGATGCTGCCGAGTCATGTCCAACTCAGCAAGCCTCAGAGGTTTTTCAATGGCTGATTGTTTTGGGATTGCCTCGGGAGTGGATTGCCTTCTCCCGTTTTTGTGGTGCTGGGAATCGAACTTGGGACCTCAGAGACTATAGAGCAGTGTTCTAACAACTGAGCTAAATCCCAGCCCCATAGATTGGTCAAATGGCTCATATCAAGCTTTGCCAAAGGGAAGCAGGAGTAGAAAGGAAAGACAGAGATTGTCCTTCTCTTCTGTCCAAGCATGTGTCCTGCAGCTTACCCGGAGTCTCAATCACATCCGGGCATTCAATACTGTGGATCCAATGAGCGAAAAACCCTCTCATCAGAATCCAGAAATTATGGAGGCCTGTTATTAATATGTGCTAATTATGCTTAGTCTGTGTCAAATAAACAGACTTCAGCACAATTAATTAACCAGCACCCCAATCATTCGCATATTCCATTTAAGAATGAAAATTTTAAAATTTTTAAAGAAAAAAAAAAAGGAGAAATTAAGGACATATGCTACTAAGGGATCAGAGGGAACTTTCCAAGCAAACCAGGCAATCCTAAAGCTGTAAATGAGAGAAAGAACTCACACAGACCACAGAAGAATTAAGAGTTTTGCATGAGCAAACAGAAAGCAATGTCAAAAGATAAAGCATAGCTAGGAGGTGTAAAAATACAGCAGTCCTCACGTACCAAAAGGTTACTACAGAAAGAGCTCTTAAAAATCAAGTAGAAAAATACCAGCAGACCCCAAATTTTTAAATGGACCAAGAATAGAAGTGGTTACTTTTCAGCAGAGATTATCCAAAAGGCCAAGAGACATAACAGTTCCTAGGTAGAAACAAATCCATTTCAATAAAAAGCCTCCTCTTCTGCACAGTCGAGAGCAATTTCGTGTCAAACAAAATGGAAATAAAGTGGCTGAGCCTTTTGGAATAGGGACAAGAGACTTGCAAACATGAGCTGCCTCTGACTGGAGCTCAGTGGAGCAAAACAGAGCTCCCAAGTGAAGGTACCTGAGAGACTTCCTGGTGCCAGGCTCTTGCTGGAAGGACTTAGAAAGGCACAGAAAAGCCTTGAGCCTCATTCCCACTCTCTAAGCACTCACTTATTCATACGCAGACTCCATCAAGTCTGGAGAATGGAAAAGCACCAGGTCTATATTTTAGCCTGCCCCTGCCACTTACTAGCTAAGTGGCCTTGGCAAGAGTTGCCCATTGCATTGTGTTCCCCGAAAAAATACACTGAACGCCTAACTCCCGGGACCTCCAAGTGTGACCTGATTTGGAATTAGGGTCATTGCAGATGCAATTAATTAAATTAAGATGGGGTGATACTGGAGTAAGGGGGGGCCTTTAACCCAATCTGCTTAGTTTCCTTTAAGAAATGAAGGAGAGGCAGGCATGGTGGCGCGCACCTATAATCCCAATGGCTCGGGAGGTGGAGGCAGGAGGATCGCAAGTTCGAGAGCAGAGGCAGTCTGGGTAACTTAGCGAGACCCTGTCTCAAGAAGTTTAAAAAAAAAGGGGGGGGGGGCTGAGGGTGCAGCTCAGTGGTCCAGCACTTGCAGAGCATGCAAGTGTGAGGCCTTGGGTTCAACCCCCAGTACCAAAAAAAAAAGAAAAGAAAAGAAGGAGAAATGCTGAGACACACAGGAAAAAGATCACCATGTGATAGCGGAGGCAGAAATCGGAGTAAGGCGTCCACCATCCAAGGCACAATAAAGATGGCTAGCAAGATCTAGAAGTCGGAAGAGGTAAGGAAGGATTCTTCCCTACAGCTTTCAGAGGAAGCTTGGCTCCTCTGACGCCTTGATTCTAGACTTCCAGCCTCCAGCACTGTGAGCCACTAAGTTCCTGCTATTTTAAGCCACCCAGTTAGTGGCACAGTGTAATAGCAAACTTAGGACCTAGCGCAGTAAATCACCCAGAGTGGGTTCAATTTCTTCATCAGTAATGACTGAAGACACTTTCTGCCTCCCAGGAATGGTGCTAAGGTAGATGCATCACTAGGTACAAAGAGCCTCTCAAATAGCAGCCTTTCTGAAAATCTGAGCTCCGTTCAAGTACCCATGGATTCAAAGGGAAGACAGAGGGCTGACTCTGTTTTCTCTCTCTTAATATGTACATAAAATGCATTTTCAAAATGGAAAGTGCTAATGATGCTTCTCAAACTGTATCTTAGAAGTGCATTCAATCCACCTGTTCTAAAATAGAAACTTTTAGGGCTTCTAGTCTTTGGGCTAGAAAACTTAGCATCTTATTACGAAGGACTTGGGAGATCTGATGCACAGTCAAGCTGTACAGAAATCTGATCAGTGCCAGTAAGAATAGTGTAGGCCATAGAGCAAGAAGCAGCAGGTTCAAGTAGGAGTAATGGCCAAATTTGGAGTTCAAATACCTAGATTCCAGTCCCAGCTCTTCTATTTCCAGGCTATGTGCCATTGGATAAATCACTGTATTAGTTTCCAAAGGCTGCTGTAACAAATGACGGCAAACTTGGTGGCTTAAAAGAACACATATTCATTTTCTTATAGTTTTGGAGGTCAAAAGACTAGAATGGGTTTTCCTGGACTGAAATCAAGTGATGGAAGGGCGTGCTCATCTGGAGAAAAGGGAAGAATCCTTCTTTGCCTCCCCAGCGCCTAGAGCCTTACTCCTCGCATCTCTCAGCTCTCGGCCCTTTCTTCTACCCTCAAAGTCCTCGGCAAAGCAACTTGCTTCATTCCTCACACTGGCTGCTGCTTGTTGCCAAATCTCTCTCTGACTCATTCCCACCTATAACCACTCTCATGGTGACATTTCAGTCCCACCCAGATAACCCTGATCATCTCCCCATCTCAAAACCCTTGTTGTTGCTGTTAGGTGCCGTCGAGTCGAGTCCGACTCATAGCGACCCTCATAGGGTTTTCAATGGCTGACTGTTTCGGGATTGCCTTGGGAGTGGGTTGCCAGGTCCTTCTCCCATTTTGCAGTGCTGGGAATTGAACTCGGGACCTCAGAGACTGCAGAGCAGCACTCTATCAACTGAGCTAAATCCCAGCCCTCAAAACCCTTACCATCATCACATGTTCAATGTCCCACTTGCCAGATAAGGAAACGTCCACTGGCTCCAGGGATTAGGTCTGAATATCTTTGGTGCCTATGACCACTTCAGCCTCGCTGAGCTCCACTGTCCCACGGTCATGATGTCTATGTGACAGGGCTGCTCATATAGCCACATTCAGCCATGCATTTGAAAACACCCAGCATGGAATCTGAGAAAGAGAAGCTGAGCAGCGAATGGGGGCTGGATTTGGGGAATGTCTGCCCAGCATGTAGGTCCGCTGTAGGAACAGAGCCTGCTCCTTTAGCAGCAGGTCTGTTCTCACCTTCTCCAGCCAGGGAGAGATGATTTGAGATTAAGAATAGCATTCCATTTCTAGCGCACACCCAACACGACGGTGTGACGAACCAGACTCTTCATTCCCTGAGTCTTGTGTGAACTGGATCTTGCAAACAGGTTTTAGCAAATAGAAATTGCTTTATCTCTTAGTGCTCCTTCAGCCTTTAGGGAAAACTAGTGCTACTTTTTTTTTTTTTTATCCTCAAAACCTTTTAGTATGAATCTGCCAGTAGGTACTCATGGCTTCACATAACTCTCCAATAACAAGGCCTCTTTTTTTATTTTTTGACAGTTTCTATTTTTTTCTCTCTCTCTGCAAAAAGTATTTATTCCCTTTGTTTATTCTTGATTCATGAAGCTATAGATATTTTTCATACTGTGTTCTTAAATCAGAGTGGTGCTGTTAATCTGTTTTAATTAGATCCCCACTTAGGAATTTTGTTGTTGTTGTTGTTACTAGATGCCATCAAGTCAGTATCTGACTTGTCATTGTTGTTGTTAGGTGCTCCTGAGGCGTCCGACTCATAGCCATCCTACGTACAACAGGCTAAACATTATTGTCAGTGCTTCTCTGCTGTTCATAGGGTTTTCAATGGTGGATTGATTTTTGGGGAGTAGGTTGCCAGGTCCTTCTCCCAAGCCTATAGCACCTGGTGTTCCCGGGCAGTCTCCCATCCAAGTATGAACCAGGCTCAACCCTGCTTAGCTTCCCAGATCTGATGTCACAGTGCTATGGCTGCAGGCTAGGAATTTTAGTCAGCATGTAAAACCAGAATCTTTTTATTTTATTTTTCTTGCTTTCAGCTGGGATGGAGAAAACACTATCTATCCATCAAGGTTGACAAGTCAATTGTGAGAATCATTCCACCAAGTCTCTGTAAAAATATCATGTGCAAAGACCTTTGAAGAGAATTTTTGAAAACTCAAATCAGCTCAACAGTTTGGCTAATGTGGTTGAGTGGTTGAAAAATGGAACACAGACAGAAGCAACCACAAGGCCCCTACTTAGTAGCCCACAAAGCTGTGTCCAACTCTTGTTCTGCTGTTTTAGTTAACCATACAACCTCACTCAAGTGACTTAGCTTTAATTTTTCTGTGGTTTCCCATCAATAAGTTTAGTAATTTTGCCTTTCACAACATTGCTGTCAAAATCAAATTAAAAATTGTATAAATAGTACCTGACATGATTCCTGAGATGTATGTAATGCATACAGTTATCTCTCTATCCATTCTTCCATCTCTATATCTATATCTCTGTCTAGATAAATAGATGGGAGGATAGATAGAGAGAGAAAGAGAATAAACGTATTAACAATATAGAAATAGTTTTGGCTGTGGCTGTAGACAGATGGACATTTTTCTTCTACCATGTTGTTGTTGTCGTTGTTTTTGTTAGGTGCTCTTGAGTCGGTATCCGACTCATAGCGACCCTAAGTACAACAGACGAAACACTATTGTCAGTGCTTCTCTGCCATTCACAAGGTTTTCAATGGTGGATTGTTTTTTGGGAGTGGGATGCCAGGTCCGTCTCCCAACCCTACAGTACCTGATATTCTCAGGCAGTCTCCCATCCAAGGACTAACCAGGCCCTGCCCTGCTTAGCTTCCCAGATCTGACAGGATCCGATGCCACAGTGGTACGGCTGCAGACTGGACGTCCTATAGGCAGGGGCTTAGAAAGTCTTCATTTGCAAAATGGAGCTCATCATCCATCTCATGGAGCTATGTGAGAATTATATATTATAAAAATGCTTTCTTGGCAACCTATGAACACATTTATTTTAGCATTTATTAGGCATTAATTTTTATCATTATTTTTTCTGCCCCATTTAGACTGTGTGCTCCTTAAGGATGTACTAATTAGGATAGAAGTTCAGGCTGTTGGAGCAAACAGACCAGTGACATATGTCTTAAAGATTGATACTGTTTTCCTCTCTGAGAGCTTCTCTGAGGACAGGAGGAGAAGCTGTAAGCAGCTCTTGCCCATGGGTTGCTCAGGGGCCCAAGTTCTTCCCATTCTGTGACTTCTTCCCCAGCACATGGGCATCAGCTGAATGGCTGGAGCTGAGCCACCTCTGGTCAACCAGTGGGAAGAGGCCAGAGGCAGATCTTGAGGCAGTAGAAGAATAAGGAAGAGAGACAGGGAAGGGCAGTTTGGCAAAACAGAGTGTACTGTCCATCCATCCACTACTGTGCTTATGCCAGGTAATCTCACTGTGGGACTCTGGGAGTTCAGGAGCATCCAGCTCAGAGTGACCTCCATGAAGACTGGGGAACGGTGGTATTGATGGACCCACTCCTGCCAGTCATTGGCCCCAGGTGACTCCCTGGCACATACCAATTTCCTGCTGCTCTTCCCTTCTTCGCCAGCAGCAAAGAGGGCTCCAGCAGCAAGGGAAATCCTCAGAGGAAGAGATGAAGGTGCTGGCAGGTAGAAGCGAGGCCAAGGTGGACAGAAAACAGAAGGAATGAAGATATGGGTGTGGGACTGAGCATGGTGTTACAGTGGGCAGCTGGCAGTGTTTGCCAGAGAGGTCACATCTTCACATCCCTGAGCATGTCTAGGTCACACTGAGTATGCAACAAATGTTTAGAGAATGAATGTGTGGGTAAGTGACTGATGCCTACATTAATACATCTTGTAATGATTTCCAATTCCTATAGTAGAAGAGCCTGCAGCTGTAGCCCTGTGGTGTCTGATCCCATCAGATCTCAGAAGCCAAGCAGGGTTAGGTTAGTACTTGGATGGGAGACCGCCTGGGAACACCAGGTGCTGTAGGCGTGAGAGAAGGACCTGGCAGCCCACTCCCAAAAAACTGTCAGCCATTGAAAACCCTATGAATAGCAGAGAAGCACTGACAATAGTGTTTCCTCTATTGTACATAGGGTCCCAATGAGTCGGATACTGACTCAACAGCACCTAACAATAATAACACAGGGCTTCCCTCACACCTTGGACTTACTGTTCTCCTTTTGTTTCCAGGCCTTCTATAAACCTGAATCTTCTTTGGCTACTACCCACCTGCCTCCCCAAGATAACCCCTACCTGGCCCCATGCCTCCTTGGGTATCAGAATATTTGCAAATCTCAGAGGTCTTTGCTGGCCTCCAAATGAGGTCTGCTGATCAGACTTGTCTTCGCTGTTGATGGATTGCATTTGTTTTGCTCACTGTCTGCCATCCAGTTTGTGTTAAAAAATATTTTTCAAATAAATTGAGCTCAGAGAGGCAAAGAGATTTTTGTCAGGTTACAACAGGCAACTCAGAACACTGGCACATGGGATGTGGTATCTTGGTTGGTATCACTGAAGCTGCAGGGCTAGGACAAAGCAGATCTAGGATGCAGACCTCATTTCTCTCTCCCTACTGATTTTCATATGGAGCATGAGGAAGACTTTGTTCCACTGGCTGCCATCTTTCTCTCCTGCCAGTGGTCAGATGCTGCTCCCCAAGGCAGCTATACACACCTGTGTCTTAATTCCTCTGTTAGATGTGAGTCCCTTGGGACAAAGGCTGACCTTATTCATCTTATATTCGAGGATGGAGTTCAGTCAAGGTGTATGGGGAGGGGGTAAAGTGAATGAGAAGGGAGAAGAGGAAGGGTTTGGAGGTTCATGATGGAACATTGGTTCCTTAGGTACCCTTTCTCCAAGTCAGTAACAGGTACTTAGTGCGTGCTCAAGGCTTTCCTCATTTTAATTCAATAAACAGCAATATTGCTCTAAGCACACCAGAGTGTAAGAGAGGTAGCTTTGGAGCAGCCAGACCTGGGTTCAAATCTTAGTTGTGCTGCTCCTCGTTGTATGACGTTGACCTCTCTGAGCCTCAATGTTTATACTACTCCAATAAATAGGGGCTGGGATTTAGCTCAGTTGGTAGAGTGCTACTCTGCAGTCTCTGAGGTCCCAAGTTTGATTCTCAGCACCACAAAAAGGAGAAGGATGTGGCAATCCACTCCCTAGGCAATCCCGAAATAAGCTATTGAAAACCCTATGAGGGTCTCTATGAGTCAGACACGACTCGATGGCACCTAACAACAACAACAAAATAAATAAGCATGGTATGGCTATGATAATTTGATGAAATATTTTTGTAGAACACCTAGCTCAGTACTTGGAACACAGTATATGCTCAATAAAGTGCCATGATTCATACTGTAGCACTATCTGGAGACCCATTTTGTGGGTGGCACTCTGAGGGCTCAGACCTGAGTGAACAGGCATGCAGAGGGCATTTGCATTCATTTTCCTATCATGCCTGTACAGAATCACCATGCAGTTAGAGACTCAGCACCTATTTATTTATCTGACAGTTCTAGAGGTAAGAAGACTGAAGCAACAAGTCTCCCTGGGCTGAAATCCAGGTGCAGCAGGGCCCTACTCCTTCCCAAAGGCTCTGGGGGCAATTTGATTCTTCACCTGTCCAGCTGCCAGGGCCTCCTCCATTCCATGGGTCATGATCTGCTTTCTCTATCCTCCAGGTTCAGCCACATTGCCACTGTCTGTGCCTCTCCACTGTAGTTGCTCCTTCTCGAGTACTTCTGGTCTACCTCTCTCTGCCTCATCCAATGACTCCCTGAGTACCTTGGACACACTCAGCTAGCAGAGATAATTTCCCTCTTGGAAGACCAGCCAATTAGCAACCTTAGTTCTAATGGAACCTTGACTTCACTCTGCTACATAAGGTAACATAGCTACAGTTCCTGGAGATTGGGGTGTGGACTCTTTGGAAACTCATTTTTCTGCTGTTATTGTTGTAGTGGTGCTGGTGGTTTGCCTATCACAGAGGTTGAAAGTGCTGGCTCTGGAGTAACGGTGGAATGAATTCTAATCCCAACTCTGCCACCTACCAGCCCTATGACACCATGTCACCAGCCACCTTATCTCTCTTAAGCTTCAGATTCTTCCTTTGCTAAGTGACAGCCAGCACGGAATCACCATTAGAAACCAAAGGTATAATGCATGGTATCCATGAGGTTTTGCTATATGAGAAACCATGTAAAATATAGTGGTTTTAAGCAACATCCATTTCTTTATCTTTCAATTCTCTCCGGCAGTTCTACTACCTTGGCGTTGTCAACAGGATTGTGTGAAATAACATGAAGCATGTAATATAGGACTTGACAAAGAGTAAATTCTGCACTGTATAGATCATATGCATTGAACTTATAGCAGGACGTGTCCTAGACTGAGATTCCCATTTCTGACCCTTATAAGCAGGACCTGGAGGATGTCAATTCACTTTTCCATGTCTTCTTTCCTTATAAGTTGAATGGAAATGAGTTGGAGAAGAATACCTGTGTCATAAGGGTGGGTGACTTAAATGAGCAGGTACAAGCAAAGGCCATCACAATACCAAGGCTGGCCCTGCAGTAAGGAAAGGCTCTGACATGGGTTTTGGGTATTGGATGCTGTACCTGCCAGCATAAGCTGAGACACCTTGGAGACAGCCCTTCTCTTGGATCCTTAGTGACCTTATCAATAAACCAAGAGTGCTGAGCCCAGGGATCAATTCTGGGATAGCAGCCCATCCTGCTGAGCAGGTGGTGATACTGTGAGCTGGCACAGTGGCCTCGGCCCACCCACCACCTCAGTTCTCTCCTCCCACTGCCAAAGGATGAGAATGCCTTCCCCAGGCAGGCAAATAACTGTCCCACTTTGCTGAGGGCTTTCCTGGCCTTAGTGACAACTCCCATGTCCTAGGAAAACACAAATGCTCCAAGCTCTGCAGGCTGAGGGCATCTAGTACAGAGGACATGTAGTCTTCTGGAGATGCCCTGCAGAAGTTTGGTTTTTTCTTTTTTTTTTTTTGTAGTACTCGGGGTTGAACCCAGGGCCTCGTGCTTGCTTGCTTTGCAAAGTGCTGGACCATTGAGCTGCACCCTCAAGCCCATTTTTTTTTTACTTTTTGAGACAGGGTCTCGCTAAGTTACACAAACTGCCTCTGGTCTCCAATTTGCGATCCTCCTGCCTCCGCCTCCCGAGCCTCTGGGATTATATGGGTGCATCACCACACCCAGCTTCTCTGCAGAAGTTTTGAACCAGCCAGGGAGTGCCCAAGGGAGGTGTGAGTTCTGGCCCCACTGCGAGGAGCTGATTCTGAACTTCCTAAGGAACTGGGCCTCCTCTGGAACCTTCCACTGGGCTGGAGTCAGCCAGCCATCATTACACTCAGACGAAGCTTGCCAAGGTGCTATGTCATGTACTCTAAAGAGCCTGAGGCTGGGGTCAGCCAGACCCAAGTGCAGGGTAAAGTGTCCTGTGCAACCCCAACAAAACTGTCCAGCCCCACTGGGTTGGGAACCATGATTTGACTCTCAGCCTTTCTCAGAGGTTGACATGGCGAAATCAAATGTGAAGGAAATGCTTGGCAAACTGCCAAGGGCTGCAGAAATGATAGCACTGAGTTGATTTTTTATATTACCCAAGCAACAAGTATACAGGATAGTTAGATGAGAGGTTTCAGGTTGGTTGGTTTGTTCACTATTGACTTCAGTTTAGAAAACATAAACTAAGCTGCCTAAGATCAGTGAGGACACAGTAGAGTCCTGGTGACAAAAGAGATTCTAATCTCCGAGAGGGGGGAAATCTAAATCCAAAGGAGGAACAAAGTCCAATTAATGGACAGCTGCAAGATCTTCAGTCAGGCTATCAATTTGCCTTATCTATCAGCCAGGAGGAGAAATGCCTGGGAACAAGAGCTCATGTCATTCTGTGCCACACACTCCAACACATCCTCACTATTTATTTATGTACCCAATAGGCCACATAGAAATCAATTTTACTCTGATCTGCAAAGACTCATTGGTGTAATCTTGGAATCACCCCATAAAATCACCCCATAAAACAGGTATTTAGGGGTCATCCAGGCCAGGGGTCTACACTTCCCCCTCCTCTGCCACTCACAGAACATTGCTGGCCTGCTTAGTCTAGACAGAGCTTCAGAATCCTTCTCCATACACCTTTGAGAAGATGTTTTCATTTTTAACAAGTATAAACAGACCTGGCAAGTTCATATGATTAATCAAGCAGATTTTCGCCTTTAGAGTCTATCTGAACATAAAGATCAAAGAAAAATTTAATACAGATTTATTTAGTTATACTATGTAGTCTAATTAAAATGATTTGATGGTGCACAAAGAGGTCAATTTCCATCATTTCCAAATCTTCCCGGGTCTTTATAGACATACAAGTTTATATTTATTTTGCCTAGTTGGTACCAGAGTATACATTTTTATCCTCCTGACATTTTTATTCACCATTGTGCAATACACTCAATTGTATGCTTAATGTAGAGGATTTTTATTTTAACAGCTATAGATTATTAGCTCATTGCTTTGCTGTACCAAACGTTGCTCTATGATTATCATTTCCAAAGTTTGCAGTAGTAAATTGCATACCTTATGAATACCTTTGTACAACGGCTTCTATGTTAATCTACTTGATAACAAAGTACCACAGCCTGGATCTCTCAAACAAAAGTATGTTTTCTCACAGTCCTGGAGGCCAGGGGTCCAACACTGAGGTGTCATTAAGGTGGGCTTCCTCTGAGACATCTCTCCTTGGCTTGTCAATGGCCATCGTCTTCCTGTGTCTTCACATGGGCTTCCTTCTGTACCCATCTGGGTCCAAATCCCTTTTTTTAAAGGATGCCAGTGTTGGTGGATGGGTATCCACTCATATGACTTCACTTACAAGGGTAAGTCTCCTTAAAGACTATCTCCAAATGAAATCACTTTCTGACTTCAAGTCAGATCTGCCATCAAGTCAGATCTGAGTTATACGGACCCTAGGTAGCATGGACTGCCAAAAGAACTGACAGATCTGTCCTAGAAGAAGTGCAACCAGAGTGCTCCTTGGAAGCAAGGATGGCCAGCCTGCATCTTACATATTTTGGACATGTAGTCAGGAGAGATCAATCCCTGGAGAAAGACACCATGTTTGGGAGAGTGGCAGGTCAATGAAAAAAAGGAAAACCCTCCACCAGATGGATTGACACAGTGTCTGCAACAATGGGCTTAAATATAAATAAGATCATGTGCCTAGCACAGAATTGAGAAGTGTTTCCATCTGCTGTACACAGGGTCACTATGAGTCAGACTTGACTCAATGGCACCTAACAACAACAACAACAACAATGTACAGCAGAACCAAATACTACCTGACACTGTGCCATGTCCAGCACTGTATCTGATGGTGCTTCTCTGCTATCCACAGGGTTTTCCAGGGCTGATTATTTTGGGAGTGGGCTGCTAGGTCCTTCTCCCTAGTCTGTTTTAGTTTAGAAGCTCAGCTGAAATCTGTCCATCATGGGTGGCATAGCTTTCAGTATCATAGCAACATGCAAGCCCCCACAGCAAGAGATGCTGGCAGACACAGGTCAATTCCTAGAGGTTGCAAATGACTCAGCTGCCACTGTCTTTCATATGCAGACCAACCAGTCCTGAGCCCCTGCCCCTCCCACCCCTTCCAGGGGCTCTTACAGTCAGGGCTGCTATGCATCTGCCCTGATTACCCCCAGGGACAGGCCTCCTACAACTAAAGAGAGCCTGTGCCCTCCAGAGCTGGCTGAAATTATGCAAGCTAGTCAATCCTAAACCCCTTCACCCTGCCTCACCTATGCTTCCTACAAAAACCACAGTAAAGGCCTTTGTCCCCATTCTTGCACCTCCTGACCCACGCTGGTGCTTCCCTTTTGCCCTCCCCAACCTGGCACAGGACCTGTCACTCTTAAGAACTGTGACAATCTTTCCAATGGCCACCACTATGTCTCCTGATCTGTTGGCCTCACCATGTCTGAATAGTAAAAACCTACATTTAAAAATACCCACTTCTTGCTATCCTGAATCCCTGAATAAGCATTAGTATACAAGTTCTGTCTCAAACTTCATTTTTCTAGGAAGGCTAGGCTAGGGTATGACCCAGTGGGAAATAGACATGGCTTCCATGCTGGCCTACTAAGCGCCTGGCAATGTCCTCAGACCATCATTTACTTAATTCCATCTGAAGTAAATGAAAGTAATGTATAAGGCAAAAGAAATAGTTTCATTTCTTTGCTTGGCTTTGTTGTTTGTTTTTGTGGTACTGGGGCTCAAACTCAGGGTCTCACACATGCTAGGCTTTACCATTAAGCCACATTCCCAGCCCAAGAAAAAGTTGTCCAAGTGTGATTGCATATTACTTTTCTCAGAATGATAAAGCAATATAAAACTCAGGGTGTTTTCCTATCCCTGACAGCATTTGTTTGGTATTGTTTATTCAATAGATGTTCACTCCATTAGAGGTTGCTTTTACTTAATGTTATGCAAATTGCCAATGAAACTATACATTTTTAAATAAAGGTTTTCTTGTGGTTACTGTTGTTGTTACCACAAAGGAATACACTGGGCACAAGCTTCTTCCCCAGCCTCAGGTCTGGGAATAGAGCAGACTTACTGGGACTTACTAAGCTGTTGTAGTAAGGTTGGGTTCTAAGAACTGGCCGCCTTGAAACAGAGCGGGTCAAATTCCTGCTATTCTTAAAGGGAACCATCATGCTCTGAGATCCTCAGACTGGGGGATGTGGACCCCAGTCCCAGGCCTATCGATGAGGTGAGGTTAATGCTAACTTAGCACTGGGTCCTGCTGAGCTTCAACCCCGGACCAGGGTCTCCATTAACTACTCTTGTTCCACGCACACTCTGGGATGTGAATCTCCTATGCTGGGGGCCTTTGAGCTCCCCCTTCTGAAAAGTAATGCTTGTTGGTAAAGCACTTTGAGATTATTCCAAGAAACCTCGAGTCTTGGGACAAGGTATTATTAGTTAGCTGATGGGAAACAAATATCCACCTAATAACCATAATTATATTGTCAAAACCGCTTAAAATATCCACCCTGCTGGGACTGCAGTGATGTCAGAGAGTTTTGTGACTAGCAAATTGGAACATTATCATGAAATTAAACAAGAAAAGTTACATTACCAAGTAATTCATCAGAATGATTTGCTATTTCAAGGATAACCAGCAAGCAATTTCAGGAACGTGTAATTATTTTTCCATTCTCTATATTATGATGCATTACTCAGTACTGGGTGGTTGGCTGTGCCTTGTAAAGTGGAAGAATAATGAATAACAAGTCATTAACAGATCAAATTCTGTGTGGGACTATAGCCTGGATTTTCTTGATCTCCTATTTCTGGAATTGAAATACTCATGTGGTGACTGGCATTCTGTAATCTCTCACACCAGAGACCCAGGGAACATTCTGGCACATAACAGGGGCCCAGTAAACCCTGACATGCCAGTGGTTTCCTCATTGATTGATGTTCTCACTGGTCTCTGTGCCTTTGCACATGCTACTTCTGTTATCCAGGATAATCTCCTCTACCAAGACCTTGCTGTCTTTTTCTAGGTATATTTAGGCACTTTTTGCATAGAACACAACTGTCCCATGTTTAAACCTCCTCTTCAGACCTACCATACTAAGTAGAAATTGTTCATTTACTGTTCCCTTGTTGTATAGTAAGTTCATTGAGGGCATACATTGCCTGCCTGCTTGCCTTCCTGCCCAAATACCACTAAGAAATATTGACTAAATTCTGTATGTAATGGGCACTGCGCTGGGCACTGGGGATCCCATGGGAAACAGGCTACACATAGCTCCTGCCCTTATGGAGCTTCTGGTATAAGAATTTCATTTGGCTTTTGCAGTCTGAGTTTCTGGCACCAGTCCTTCTTCATTAACGTTCAAGAAGGAATGCCAGGAAGATAGAAGAAAAGCAGATAGAAGAAGGTGAAGAAGTGGGATAGAGCTAGGAAGGGTCTTGACAGGGATGCAGTAGAGTATGAAGCTTGATTTTGTATTCTGAAGAAGGAAGGTCATGACTCCAGTTTCTCAGGTGGCAGGACTACAAAGGAAAAATGGCTAGGAGTTATGAGGAAAAGGGATGTCCCTGTCATTCATCAAGGGATACAGAAAGAAGAGCTAAGCATATACACTTGGAGGTCTTGACATGCCAGAAGATTACTTAGCCCAAAGCCTATACATAAGGTCTGGAAAAAAGGAAAATAAAGAGGAAGAAGAACAGGTAGTTTACCTCACATGGGCCAGTCTTGTGAAACTGCATAGGGATGGCTAGAATAATTCAGCTCTGCCAGGGTGAGCAACAGTGGTTCTCTGCTCACAGACCCAAGGTGGGTGAAATGTGATCATCCACAGCCATTGTTACAGATCACTCCTGCCTTCATGGTGCTTTGTCAGAGAGATGTCTTCTGAAGAGTTTGTGCTACTACAGCAGGACCATCATAGGTAAAGTGATGGAATAAGTGGATACTTACCTGGGTCACTCAACTCCATTGATGGGTGAATGGACAAAGGCATTGAGACAGTACAATCATCCATTAACATTGGCAATCAGCCTTAAAGACACATCTCCACCACCTTCTGAGGAGGCCAGTGTGATATCCCAGGCAAAAATAACCCTTCAGCCAGATATAGTGACTCACACTTGTAATCCCAGCTATCAAGAGGTTGATGCAGGAGGATCACGAGTTCCAGGCCAACTTGGGCTACATAGGGACCCTTTCTCAAAAATAAATTTTAAAAAATCCCCTTATTGTGTTCCTTTTGCTTCACTTTGATTATAACCAGTATTATTATTATTTTAATGTAAAAAATGTAAGTCTATAGTTTGGACATCTTGAAACATATATAATAACTTATAATATTATTATTGTTCACTCAAACTCACACAAATTAACATCTGATATGTAGTCTTGATGGGCTGGGATTTAGCTCAGTTGGTAGAGCCCTGTGCTGCAGTCTCTGAGGTCCCGAGCTCAATTCCCAGCACCGCAAAAATGGGACAAGGACCTGGCAATCCACTCCCAAGTAAATCCTGAAATAGTCAGCCATTGAAAACCCTATGAGGGTCGCTCTGAGTTGGATACCGACTCGAGGGCACCTAACAACAACAACAACATGTAGTCTTGATATGTAGCATGCTGGTCCCCCTTTAAGAAGAGCAGGAATTTGACCCCCTCTGTTTTGGGCTGGGATTTAGCTAAGTTGGTAGAGCGCTGTGCTGCAGTCTCTGAGGTCCCAAGTTCAATTCCCAGCACCGCAAAAATGGGAGAAGGACCTGGTAATCCACTCCCAAGGCAATTCCAAAACAGTCAGCCATTGAAAACCTTATGAGGGTCTCTATGAGTCAGATACTGACTCGACGGCACCTAACAACAACAACAACAACAACAACAACAACAACAACAACTAGTCTTAGAAAATATCCGAAAAGAATGGCAAATCTCTATAATCCTTCCCCAAATTACAATTGATTGCAGGAAGATGGAGAACCTGGCACTGGGAATTCTACATTCCCCCTACTCCCAAACTGAAACCGCAACCATCTCAGGGAGACCCCTCAGCCATTGAAAGAGACTGGAGACAGATGTGGAGGAGGACTCAGGAGCCCATGAAAACTCTAGGGAGTTTTGATGGTAGAGACAAAAAGATAAGAGAAGTAAGTGTGTCAGAGATAACTTTGATGAAGACATAGATGATAGATATTAATATTGCAGATGGCATAAAACTTGGAAGAGTATCGAGTAATTTGAGTGACAGAATTGGTATCCAAAAAGACAAAGTAGCCTTGTATAAAATCAAGATATAACAGAGTACTATTTAAAGAGGAAAAAGAGACTCAACTGGAACAAAACAAAGGGAGGCCAAGACCAGCTGACTGTGATAGGGTTGAAACCAGAGCACAGACTGCTCCAGCCCAATTCAGGTGCACAGTAAGTCTCTACAGATTGCAAGTCTATGAGGAATGACCAAAAAATATGGTGCATGTTTTAAATTTTAAAAAATATTGCGGTAAAAGGCACATTGCCATTAATCCCCCTCAGAATCCTCCCCTTGGCTTCTTTCCACTTTCTGAAGCCCTCTTTTGTGAGTGTCATCACCATCATGACAACACTCCACATCACACATCGTTTCTGGTATGACAATTTCTGTTGAATAAACACTTTATGATGTGTGTTCATTCACCTTACTTACCAGATCTGGCACTGCGTGACTTCTGGCTCTTTCCCAAAGTAAAAATCATCATGAATGGTGAATGTTTTGGGTCGATCCAGGACATCCAGGCAGCTGTGACAGCATAACTAAAGAAGGAGGACTTCCAGAACTGCTTCAGAAAGTGGCATGAAGGATGGGATGAATGAGCATGAAGCTGTGGAGAGTATTTGGGGGAGGATTAGTGCCATTGTGTCTTTTACTGTAATAAAATATTTTTTCAACTTAAAGAGCCTCTGTATCTTTTGATTGGGAGACAGACCTGGCAACCCACTTCCAAAAAAGGATCTGCCATTGAAAACCCTATGAACAGCAGAGAAGCACTGACATTACTGTTTCTCCTGTCATATGCAGGGTTGCTATGAGTTGGATACCTACTTAATGGCACCTAACAACAACATTTTTTGATCACATCTTGTAGCATCAGAACAGAGGCTTTTGTAGATCTGTTCTCAGCTCCATAAGGTCTCCTCCTTTCCAGCTGTTCCCCCGAACTTGGGATCCTCAAGCAATTAGGCCTTGCTGTATTATAACCTTGGCAGTGTGCAATGATGATCGTCATTGTCATTTATAACATTTCATTTATTCAACTGTAATCATCTGCAGAAAGTATCTTAACCTTAATTTTCATATTAGAAAGGCAAGTCCAGAAATTCTTAAATTACTTAGCCAAGGTCACACAGCTTGATGAAAACACCATTCCTGACTCGTAGGACAAATATAACAATATCCAGAAATTCACTTGGGACAAATAGAAAATCTTCATTTGGAGTCCCAAATATAACTGCAAAGCCTAAAGGAGATATGACTTGGCAGAAGTGCACAGAGAAGACAACTCTAGGTTTTAGATCACTTCCTGTCTGATCAGCAGGGAAGATGATTCTCCTGGCAAAGGATTTCACGTGGTCTCAGTCACCTTGGTAGGTTTCCTCTCTGTGGTCAAGATGGATGACACAACTGGCCATACTGAACTCACAAGTGTCTCACCACTACAATTGATCAGAAGAAGTTGTCTGAGGTCTGTTCTGAGAGCTGAACTTCCCCGCATGACCAGTGCCCTGGATCCCAGGCTACAGGATCACCCTGAGCTACTCCCTTTTATAGTTAGATTTGTCACCACGTCAGTTTGTCTCTTCACCAATGTCCTCATTCTAGTTCGGTCAGAGCAATGATCCTGCTTCACATTTTCCCTGTCTCAGCTTCAGCATGGATGCCAGGCATCTCTGCTGGGAATGTGTGCCCTCAAAATATGTGTCCTAAAGTCCTATTCCTCCCCCTCTGTAACTTAAAATGTAGACATATTTGGTGAAAAGATCTTTAAAGAGGTCATTGAGGTTAAGTGATGTCATTGGAGTGAGCCCTATATCCAATGTGAGCGATGTCCTTGTAAAAAGAAGAAATTCAGACACAGAGACACACACTGAAGAAAATCAGAGGAAACAGGGAGAAGATGGTTATCTGCAAGTGCAAGAGAGATGCCTCAGAATAAACTTCGCCAACCAAAACCTTGCTCTCAAATTCCATTGTTTCAACTCCCCAATGTGTGATATTTTGTCATGGAAGTCTTAGGAAACCAATGCTGGACTACCTAGGCTGCAGCACTGTAGGAAATGTTTAGCCACCTAGCATAAAGAGTTCTGTTATTGCCAACTTCATTGGAAATCCTCTGTACTAAATTTTTAATACCTACTTCATGTGAAAGCACGACCACTTGTTGCCAAGGGCTGTTCCAGGAATCAGATGGGATCAATTCCAGTCCAAAATATACTTTCTGGAAAATGGAAGGAAAGATCATGCTCTTCTCACACTTGCTCAGAGCCTACATATTACATAGTCGCTCTTATACTCAAGATTTTATACTGATACATCTCTTCATCTTCTCCACTAGCCCATGAACAACTTCACTGCAGGTCTTAACCATCATTGTATGTTCTATGCTACACACACACACACACACACACACACACACACACACACACTCCAGACTTCCTGATTGAATGAACATTGACTGAATAGATGAATGCCCATGTTATGATTTGGATATAACGTGTTCCCCCAATAAGCTCATATGTTGGAGTATTGGGCCCATCTAATAGCAGTATTGAGAGGTGATCAGATCATGAGGCACTAACTTCACCAATAGATTAATCCACTGATGAGCTATAGCAGCATGGGCTGTTAGGATGTAGGGTCTATTTGGAGGTAGTAGTTCATGGGGGGCATGCCTTTGAAGGGCACATCTTGTCCTTGGCCAGCCTCTTCCAATCCACCCACCTTTTGACTTCCATGACGTGAGCAGGTTTGCTCTGCTACACCCTACAACTTTCCTCCATGATATCTCTGCTTACCACAAGCAACGGGGTTGTGGATTGAAATCTCTGTAACGATGAGCCAAAATGAATCTTTCCTCCTTTAGGTTATTTTTCTCAGGTATTTTTCCAGGTGATGTAAAATTGAATAACATAGACCATGAACCAAATTTCTGTGAACAATTAATTTTCTTTGTAGTCTGGGCTTCTAGGCAGGAAACAAGTTTCTCAGCCTAACTCAGTCAGTGATACCTATTTGTCTGTGATTATGACTTTTTTAGATGTACCAGTCTCCCTGAGAATAGATGAGCTCAGTGAAAGTTAGGATAGAGATCCCCCTAAATTTAAGAAAGGAGCTAACTTTAGAGTAGCCTTTGACATGGAGTGGCCTCTGCTCAGGTCCTCTCTCCCCGTCAGGCCTCAGCACACCAACCTCAGTTTGTCTGTCTGTCTCTCTCTCTTTTCCCTAATTACCACAATCTTCACTGGCTGGACTCTGAAGGTGAGTACTTCCTCCAGCCACTTCAGAGAGCCCCAGTGAGGACATCCATCCCAGCTCAAAATTCTCCAAGGGTCTCCGTGGCCTCCAACAACAGTTTAAAAAAAATCTTAGAAAACAAAACCATGCTTTGCACCATTGCTTCTACTTAGTAACAACTCATAATTTATAATTTTCAATAATACTGAAGGAAGATACATTATTTTAATGTCCGTGAATAGAAAGGTTAATAATTTAAGAAGTCCTTTCTGATGAAGTCCACAGTCCTTGGGATGTCCCATGAGCTTCACCTGGTTCCTGGCTTTCTCAGCCTCTTCAGCCCCATTCCCCTCCCTGATGAGTCCCAAAGCCCCAGATCTTTGTGCCCCCCATGCTGTTGGATGTCATCCTTTCTACATGGACTCCTTTCCTCCCTTTGTCCTTGGTGGATCCTGCTTTTTTTTTTTTTAACTTTTTTACTAGTAATTTTTAATTCGCAATTTAATGGATCTCATGAAGACATTTCTGTACATGCATTGCATTGTACATTGCTCATGTTAACTTCCCCCTCCTGCTTATTTTTTAAGACACAAGCTTGATCACCTCAGAGAAGCTGCCTTGGTATCCCTGCCAGTATATTGGTAGTGCCCCTGTGATGGAATTTTAGCTTGGTCTTTGTTTCTGTGTCTGTCCCTGAGGGGAAGAGACTGTGGCTCATTCACATCGCTCTCCCAGGCCTCACAGAGCACTGGACACAGGGTTGGTGCTCAAAAGATGTTGCTGTATAGAGTGCTGATGGCCAAAGCTGATGTAAGGCACCCTGGAGAAAAACCTCCACTTCACATGTGCTCCTTAGATCAGGCAGCTCTTAAGTCTTCTGGGGGCACGGGGGGGACTGACCCACCTTCCATCTTCCAGCTGAGATGGACCTCACATTGCCCCTTTCTTGAAGCATCTGCCTAATTCACTTACATCACCTCCATTCGCTTTCCTAGGTTTCCTCCCCTCACGGAAATTCTCTGCCTTGTGTTTGTTTACCAAGTGTATCAACAATGTTGGGACTGTAATTGAGATGTATGGACTAAAAAAGAGTTTACGGTCTTGGCACATGTGTGTATGTTAGGGCCCGAACTGGAGCCATCAGTCATGACTGAAAACTTGTCAACAAGGTGAAGTAGCCAGATGTCTTATTTTCACAATTTTGTAATTCTCTTGGAACAACAACAACAAAAACATGCTCCATCCAGAAAATAAGTTTCTCCTTCAATAGACATCACCTCCACCTACAACAGTCTATGGAACAAAATGCACCAGGTGTCCTCTATAACCTCTCTGCTCAGACCTGTTTCTACTCAAGCAATGAGACTTAGGAAAGTGGAAGGCGGGAGCTGAAAGCAGAGTTCCTAATGGAACCCAGAATGACAAAACAGTGGCATAGACAGCACAATTTATCATATGGAAATGAGGTAAATCACAGCCATAGGCCATGGATCATTGAATCTAATCCACCACCTTTCGGCAGTTTTAGAGGGCTACAAAATCAGATGCAGATTAGAACCACATGCTCAGGGGGGCAACAATTTCTCATTTGGTCTTTAGCTCTTATTCCCAGAGACTCCACTTCTGGGACTCTTTTCAATGTGAACAGCTTCCAAACAGTGCGATGTAGCATGGTGTCTAAAAAGGTATGGGTTAGACTCACAAGTGACCTTGGAAAAGTGACTTAAACATTGCACTTCAGTGTTCTCATTTGCTAGTTCTGATACACCATTTCTTCTCTCTTAGAATTTCCATGAGAATCAAAAAGGATAATTTCAGGAAAAGCAGTAGGCGAAGTATCTGGAATTAATAATCACATTATTATTACAATACACAAGCATGAGATATGGAATATGCAATGAGGCAATGATCTATAGCAAGAGAAGGATCAACAGCACCACATTACAGTTCTAGGCAATGAACAAACAATGAGTAGTGAAATTTTTAAACTGACTTTCTCACTGAAAAGTAGAAAACACAAGATTATACAGATCCACAGACCTGGGTTTGAATCCCAAACGTCTGTATTTTAGTTTTGGAAACTCTGACCAGTTTTTATACTCCATATTTAGTGGATTTTAAAAAAATCCCCTTCATGGGTCTCATATGATAATTAAGTAATAACATACAGAAAGTCCCACGCTTCCGAGAAGGGAAGTCATGACTATTACCATCAGTGCTTTTCAGTTTCTGCCAAAGGTTCAGTAGGAAGAGCATTGGGTTAGAAGGGGAATACTGAGCTTGATGGGATGGTCTAAGAAGAGTCAGGATGACAGAAGTCCATGCAGAATATATCATGACAAACTGCTTCGGATCCTCCTTGTTGATGAGGTTTAAAAAATGGATGACCAGTATCTGCCCAGTAAAGATACCATATCTGATATGGTAGTTGCAATTGGGCTACCCCTTGGTTAAATAATCTCTTAGCAATAATCAATATGTTCTTCCAAGAGATCCTACTAGTAGGTGGAATGTAGGATATATGGTACAGAAGACCACCCTTGCATCCTTGGTGCTTCTGATGGTAGCACTATTGCTGTAATTCTCCTGGAACATGATATTGCTTCTGATTCCCCCTTGTAAGGATTATGATTTCATAAGCTTCCCCTTGGACGATGCAAGGGGTTCTACTTCAGGAAGCAAGCTTAAGTGTATTCACTTCACCATTCTTATTTTAATGGCTCTTTTCACATAGGAAAGAAAATAAGTATAAGTGTTCTGCTGAGGATTTACATTTCAATCACACACCTAGTCAGAGAAATAACCCAAAGGGTGGGCATGCAGACCTACTCCCCTGCTATGAAATGGACTCAAACCAAGACTTTTTCTTTACTTGGCCTCCATGAGCTACCAAATTTACTAGGGGAGGGAACCTTCAAAGCTACTTAATATTTTCCTATCCCCAATGTCTAATTGCTTGGTACAAATCCCTGTGAGGAAAGGCTTGGGGAATATTGGTTATATTCACTTGTTATGACATTGCATATAGACAGTCACATACATAGATAGATGCTGGATAGATAGATGATAGATAGATATAGATCCTGAATCTATGACCTATGAACTGACTTAGATCCTGAAACAGGTGAGGAACCATATTTTTTAATTGTTCTTGCTAACTTTTGATTTCTTCTCAATATATGAATTAAGAAACAACTCATTGGCTGCCAATCTTTCTTGCCACCATCAATATCTTGATCTATTAGCCATTGCCCAATGTGCCTGAGAGTTAGTGCTCTCTGGTTGTGCTCCTCTCTTTCTGCCCACAATAATGATTACTACTACTTTGCCTCGATGTTTAAGTGCTGCTACTTGACCTCTGCTATTCCAGGATTTGACTGTCCCTGCTGACACTAGAAAGTCTCGTTCTACAACAGCATCTCCCACAGGGAATTCCGACCTTGAGGACGGCAACCACTGAGATTCTCAGCAAAACCAGTGCCCTACATTTTGCCTAAGTGAAAGGGGTGTCCTCTGGACTCTTTCAAGGAATATAGTCAGGTGGTACTTTCCCTATTCTTACAGAATATTCCACTAGAATACCCCATTCTGTAAGCCTTCTAACTTCCTCCTCAATATTTTCCACCCATTTATATGTCATACTGTGGTATTCAATGTTCATGGAGCACTCCAACAGCCCGTTGGACCAGCTCCACATACTTTTGCCAGGATGTTAAACCCTGAGTCACAAGAGGTTCCTTCTGTTTCAATGGCTTCTCCCTTATTCTCCCGTAAATTCTGCCCTCCTTGAGCCAATTCTATCCACTTTCCTCTGGCTTCTGCCAATGGATATATACCAGCTAATTTCTCCCACTCTTTTTTCATGTGGATTTCTTTTTAGTCTCATACTAGACTAAGATTTCTAATTATTAACCTGGGGAAAATGATGATAAGCGTATGCACTTTGAAGAGAAGAACCATCATTTTGTGAAGGACATGCCTCCAGTGTAATGTTTTCAGGGTCTCAAGCCAAAAAAGAGATTTCTCTTTTCTACAAGGGAAAAGGGGATGCCTCTGGCAATCAAAGGGTTTTATGGAAATCCAGAGGTTTGAGGTTCTTTGACTCCTCCATCCACTATAGATCTCAGGATTATGAAATTGTCCTGGGAGACGTGCCAGGTCTGTGAATGGAGCTTTATCTGCAGACTCTAACCCTTACATCCTTGGGTATAATTTTCACTTTAGTATTCCCTATCTCTGCAAGAGGTAAGGGTCTCTTTCAGTGGAGGTGAAGACTTTCTCATTTGCATGATAAGTGGCTGACCTAAGCCTATCACTTCCTTTCTTCAAGGCTACTAAGTCCATTAAGAAAAGTAGCTTATTCCCAGCTCTTAAAAACACCATTGCCTTGCCGCTGCATATAGTCCACAACTCACCTTCCACCTCCGCCTCCTTCTGGTGACCACCACTGCCAGTCTTTGAGATCATGGTGCTATGGTAAGCCAGTGGTTATCATCACCTTATCCAAGTACCACCTGGCGCCCGCATTTCCTTCTCACCAGTGAGCTACCCACTTCCAGAGTGCCATCTTGAAAGACTTCTAGGGCCACTTCTGGCCCTAGAAAAACAAATTGAACAAAATTGAAATTGAAAAACAAATGAACAAAACAAAACACCAGAGTCTAGAAAGCCAGAATGAGCTGGGAGTTTAATTGAGAGAATCTGAGGGAGCATGAGGGAAGGAAGAATAAGGTGTGGTATAAGAAAGGTGTGTTCCTGGAGTGACTGCATGGTAACCTGGGGACACACACCCTGCCTGAGGTCTGCCTAACAGTGTGTAAAGGGCCCTTCACCCAGGTCTAGGCAGGAGAAGCAGAATGCTCAGTGTCTAAGAGTCGGCCCTGGGGCTGTGGTTCATTCTCTGCATTTCCTGGTTGCACTGTGGGCTTGCTGAGTACAGGCCCAGCATCAGGTCATCAGAGTGGTCAAGGACAATGCACGACATGAGCTTGGCAGGACACCAGCACAAGGGGGACTCAAGCCCTCCCAGCACCACCTACCACAGCAGGGGCAGAGACAGGGGGAGGATGTGAGCCAGGAAATGAAGGGTCTGATGCCTGATATGGAACAAACAATTTTGGATTGACTTAAAGCATGTGAACCAAAATATTCCCTTCCAGTTCCAAAAATTCATCTTACCCAGAGTTGGTACAACAAAAACCAGGTGTTGAGTGAAAATGTCTTTCAATCAAGTATGTGTTGACAGATTTCTGAAAACATCTGTGATGAAATTTATATTCAGTGAGCTTTCATGTACGCACACAGACACACACACACACACACACACACACACACACACATTCTGGATGAAAGAGACAGGAAGCAGGAGCCCCTGAACTGTATTAAGAAGAGAGGAAGCCCACCCCCCTGCCCTCCTCCACACGTGGCCCAGTGCTAGAGAGGCAGTCCCAGTTTGCAGAGCCTCTGATACGGGGTAGAGAGAGAGGCATGGATATAGTCAGCTCTGACTAAATCAGTATTCTAAGGTCTTTGAAGTCTCTTACTTCAAAGCTTTGAGAAATTCTCTATTATAGGAGGTGAACAATTGAATTCACCTTTGCAGAAGACAGTTCTTTTGTTGTAGGAAAACTACCTTGCAGGTGGAAAAAGAGGAGAACCGCCCTTCCAACTCATCCTTCCTCGATGCCCACAGCTGTGCATGGGCAGAGCGAAGACCCTCTTCTCTGCTCAGTTAGCTCTGGATCCTAGCAGCTAATGGAACCTGTGTGTACAGGTGCTTGTATCATGGGTAGAGAGGAATGTGTACAACCTGTGTTTTCCAGAGCCAAGAATATCTCTACATGGCTCTCAGAACAGAAATTGTTTTTTTGTTCTTAGTCTTGTGTGTGCAATGTGTGATCATTTTCTCCCAGGGCATCAGGGATTGTGACCCTGAAGTGGCAGGAGTCACAGGTGGGCCTGATTCTCTTCCCTAGCCATCACAGGACCTGTATTGAACCTACCTCAGATTGCTGGTGCCCTACGCATAGCACAGCAGTGTCAGGTGATCCAAGAATGGAGGTCGCCAGCAAGGTGCCTTGTGCTGCTTTGGGACACCTGTGTTCTGATGGGATTGTTGTCCTGAAGGATGCAGCAGCACACAGCCAGGCCAATCTGTGTGAGGAAGGGCAGGACTTCCGGGAAGAGTGGGGTTTCTCTGGGAAGGTCAGATCTGAAGGCAGAGGAGAGGTGTCTTAGGCAGACCTTAGATCAGAAAAGTGAGGCGCTTGGTCCCAAGGAGAGACAGAGAGGTTCTCATGGCCTTCTGAGATGAGGTGGAGGGAAGGCTGACTTTGGTTTAGAGAAAGGGGTTGGGGGTGGTCCCCAGGCTCTTGATACAGGACGGGGCCTGGGGAGAGGCTCTGCCAGCAGACATGAAAGGGGCTTGACTCAGGGCGAGCACCACTCCTTGAGGACATGGTCAAGGTTCTGCTGATCATCACAGAGGCACATACCCCAGGAGTCTGGGTTACAGGAAGCACTGTCTGTCCATCCTTTTCCCTGAGAGGCACTGACCCAAGAGAGGCCAGTGCTTCCAGAAAGCACCAGATACCAGTGGGGGTGGAGTTCCAGACACCCTGGGATATACAGGAGGGGCTGGCCTGTGGAAGTGAGGTGGAGCAGGATGGAATGCTTGCCATGCTCTGGAGAGGAAACCAGAGATCCTGTGGGATTTGGTCTTCTTCTCTTCCTTTTGAGAACTTAACAATCTAACTCAACTCATTACCAAAGCAATCTCTCCATTAAGTCACCTGAAACACAGAAAGCCAGAATTCTTCTGTAATTAGCTGGAGTATGTTATTTACCATCCTTGAGCTGAAATAGGAATAGTTAATGAAACCCATATCTTCATCCATTTAAGTCATATTTTCACCTTTTTCACCTCCCTGTAACCCATTTAATAGAGAAATTGAATCTGAGATGAGCTTTTAATTAAAACTCTCATACTAATATACAAAATCCAGAAGATAAGGAAATTAAATTTCAAATATGGATTTTTCCCCCTCTCCCTCTCCACATTTCCTGATGGTTGTTATATCCCATGTTTATTAGAACAAAAAGAGACAGAAAAGCTTTTAGCATGACAAAGGTAATGCTGCAGAAGTCTTGTCTTGGTGATGTGAAAGTCTAACTGCCTTTTAATTTATCAATCCAGAACCAAACCAAGGACTGGGCACCCTCTCCACAATCCCCGGCCACACACACACCTGGGTGGTCAGAGACCCTTGCCCTTCTCAGCTTGCTAAATAAATGACAAGCCATGCCAGAAGTTGAATACTTTTGGGTAGGAATAGGGGAGGAGACAGACGTACAACAAACTAAAGGATTTAATAGAGGGGAAAGAGAGAGAGAATCCAGCAAAGAGTAACTCTCCTGACAGGTAAAGAACTTGTCCTCCATTTATTTAACACCTGACAGGTTGACAGAGACATTGATTAGGGGACCGAAGACCTTTTTCTTCCATGACAGAGGATATAAAACAGCAGTTGCAGAAGAAACAATAAAAATAATCTTACCATGTTTAATTTTCTTTGTTGTTGTTGTAGTTAGGTGCTGTCGAGTCAGTATCTGACTCATAACAACCCTACATACCACAGGTGAAACACTATTGTCGGTGCTTCTCTGCTGTTCATAGGGCTTTCAATGGCACATTGATTTTGGGGAATGGGTTGCCGGGTCCATCTCTCAATTAATTTTCATGGATGATGTTTATTACTTAGATTCCAAGTAAAGTTTCATAGAAAAAAGATAGTATATTTGTTTTGTAGAAGATTCCAATATATCATCCAACTGATGAGTAAAAGTCTTATAATCTTAATTCAGTAGAATTATTGATGAATAAAAGTGCCTTGGGCCTGGGATTTAGATCAGTTGGTAGAGCACTGTGCTGCAGTCTCTGAGGACCTGAGTTCAATTCCCAGCACTGCAAAAAATGGGAGAAGGACATGGCAATCCACTCCCAAGGCAATCCCGAAACAGTAAGCCATTGAATACCCTATGAGGGTCACTATGAGTCGGATACCGACTCGATGGCACCTAACAACAACAAAAGTACCTTGGTTTGCATTTACAGCTGCCTAATTTTTTTCAGGTGTCTAGGACTAGGAGCTTTGAAAGGCAGCACACATACCTCCTGTGGGCATTTTCTGGTATAGTCTGAAGACAGCTCTGGCTGGTATAAAGTCACAAGACCTTATAATCTACAGTGACAATCACAGGCATAAAGAACTCATCAGGAATGACAATGGTAGGTTACCTAAAGTCCCGAAGGGGATGGAGAGCAAACAACGATGACAAAAGCCTACGACACTTCAGTGCTTGTTATTGTGAATTCAGAAGGACAGGTTTGTTTGTTGTGTGTTTATTTAAACTCAACCTCGTTCTGAAAATAATTTGAGGAAAGTTCTTACACACAGCACAGCAAGATAAAAAATAAAAATAAATTAGAAAACTGGGGCAAAGAGAAAAGAAGCTGGAGTAACAAGATGAAAACAAAATTAAAAAATGGCATCAAGCAGAAAAGCATGCTGTGAAGTTCTGCATGATTATTCCAACTGGGCCACACACGTATTTCTTAGTAGGATGCACTAGTTTTTTTTACAGGTGGAGGCACATAGGCCAGTCCTAAAATTAGTATTTGTACTCATTTCTATGGGGTGGGAAAGCTAGATGGAAACCTTATTCATATAAGCAGAGATATTTCCCTGGGGTAAAAGTAGTCATATATGTTCTTCTTAAAACATTTTTTAAAGCCTCGGTTTTCATTCGATCTGGAAGAGTGTTCATAAAAATAACTTCAAAGGCAGTCTGATGTATTATAGATGGCACATTCATCCCCCTGGTTCAACAATGATGTGTCAAATCAACAAACATTTGTTTCCACGGCACGCCAAGCAGAGCAAAGGGAAGAAGGAGAAGAAATGGATATCCTTGCCTCCCGGCACCCTGTCCAAATGTCCACGGGACCAAGGGAACCCACCTTCATACTCATAGGATCGCAGGACCTCATTCTCAACTCCTCCATGACAGTTGTTACCCATGAAAAAGATCCCCATACTTTCCCCAAACCAGGCTGTCTGACTCGATCATGGCCCTGCGTAATGGTGAGTCTGGAGTTTCTTCTCAGGTGCCAGGTGTCTGGCTCCTGGGTCCACAGACCCAGGAGTAAACTTGCATATAGTAAAGGTAAGCAAGAGCAAAGGAGATTTTATTAAAAGGACAGACAAAAGCCTTCACCAAGAGAGACCGGGGGTCTCCATGGGGTAGCCAAGGGAACATGTCACCTTAGGTCTTTTATTGCAAATTCTTAGAGTGTTGGGAGACTCCTTCTATTGTTTCTGTCTAGGTCTTAATCAATCAGGTATGGGGACAAGCCCATCTGGTGATGAGGTCACTATCTACTTCCTTAGAAGCATGGGTCATCTCACTGAAACTCAGGGAACCCAATCACTTACTCAGATAACCCGACCCACCTTAGTGATTCCCTATCTCTAGGCCCCACTTCCCTAATCCTGCCTAAAATTTGCTAACTATTCTCAATAGCAAGTCACCAAAGAGGGCTCCAATGGTCACCGGCTCCTAGGATTTTCATGCTTAAGTAATTCCCTTCCAGAACTGAATCTGGGTTTGTACTATGCACTGCCCAATCAGATGTGATAAAAGTGATGCTATATAATTTTCCAGACTGGGCATCCAGATCCATTTCATTTCCTTCTTGCTTTCTGGAATTTTCTTGGAACTCAGCCACCATGCTGTGAGAAGACTAAGGTACATGCAGAAGCCAGAGGGAAGAGCCCAGAAGCCCTCTAGTCATCAGCCCTAGTGAGTCCCCCTTCACAGCCTTCATCGCCACTAAGCATGCGACATTTTGCATATTCTAGCTCAGTCAAGCCCTGTACTGACTGCAGCCGCAGCCAGCATCACATGAACAAGAACCGCCCCAACTGGAGTCGGTAAGTCAAAGTGTTATTGGGAAGACACCGGGAGTGTGAGTGAGTGGGTTTGGAGCATTGGGTCTGGGAATCTGGCAGCAAAACCTTGGTCCTTGAATTTGGTATATAAAAGAATTTATACGAGACACAGAAATTATAGTTGGGAGTATAGATATGGTTTGTAAAGGTAGTGCACCTTTAAGGAATAATTACAGAGAAAATTGAGACACCTGGAGAAGCTGAGGTAGATCTGCAAAGGAACTTGGGGAAACCTGTGTCCCATGGGTGACTCCCCATAAGGAGGTGTCTGTTCCCTAGGGGAAGGTAAAGAAGCTAGAGAATGGGAGAGTTAAGTGGGCTTTTAGACAGAAAGCTGCCCTGGATTGACAGAGAAGATGGCATGGCTGGGAGAAGAGAGAAAGACAGATGGCACGTGGTAGCTGGGTAGCTAGAGAGGGAAGAGAAAAGAGCAGAGGGGGAGGAGAGGAAGAGAGAAAGAGACAAGAAGAAGAAGAAGAAGAAGAAGAAGAAGAAGAAGAAGAAG
>VMDO01009113.1:0-79320 GCA_007922755.1 Pedetes capensis | reverse complement strand
GATACTTTCCAGAGCCAGTAGGTGGTAATAAATCTCCATACCAATAAATTCTGTTAATCCCAAAGGAAGAAAAAACTACAAGACTAAGGAGAGTGTATCAACAAATGTTCATCAAGATGAATTTAAAGTGTAATTCCTTCAGTTTAGTTAAGTGGTGATGAAAAATACAGGTAATCAAAGGCCAAATAACATAAAACAAGATCAGAGCTGGGCAGGTCCATAAGATAGGTGAAGAAAGAGCTTGCTAGCAAGTGGCTTCAACTACAAGATTCACTACTGATTGGTTTCACTGTAGTGGAAAGTACCATTGCTTTACAAGAAACCAAAACAGAGCTTAAAGAGCTGTGAAGCAGGACTGGGAATGTGTTAGGAAAAGGCAAGCTATGACACAAAAAAGTTAAGCTCAAAGGCCTAGACCTACTAAAGGATTTGCAATAAAGGAAACACCTCTCTTACTACCACTGTTCTGTGAGGCTCTATTAGTAAGTAACAGTTATAGCCTCAGCTGCAAATATGAATACTGACTGTGTGTGAGGAAGACCAGTGGGCAGGGAAAAAACACTACTCCCAAAAGTCAACCAAAGAAGGGAATACCATAGCCCTAAACACAATGAAATCCTATGAAGGATGATAAAAAAACACAGCAGGAGCGGAAGCAGTTGGCTTATTTCTGTTGCCCTTGAGTGGGAAGACACATTCTACCTCAGAGATCAAAGACATATTTCCATGTAATATTACAAGACAAAGCAAATATTTGTGAGCAAAAGAAAATGGGCTCACACTAAAAAGTAGATATTAGTAAGGATTTACCAACTCAAGAAACATAAGCACTTACAGACTTCTAAAAATAGGTGCAAAGTGTATAGTCTATTTCTAAATTTGAGATTCAATTCTGGGAGCTGAGGGTATAGTACTATAGTAAAGGGCCTGCCTGGCATGTAGTAGGCCCTAGGTTCTATCTCTAGTATCTCACAAAAGAGAAAAAAATCAACTCTAAGAATTTAGAGACTGATGACAACCCAAAACATTCAGAAAGTTAAATGCAAGGAGAAACCTTTTGTTTGTTTGTTTTTGCTACATGGCTTTGCTCTACTTAACATTAGTGGTTCTCATTGGGCCTTTCATGGGACACATGCCAATGTTTACAGCCATTCTCAGGCACAACTGTGGAGATGCTACTGGTATACAGTGGGTAGCGACCACAGAAAATGCTGAACATCCAACTAGGCACAAGGCAGAACCCCACAACAAAGATGGGACCCAAAATATCAACAGCACCCAGATTGAGAAATCCTGCTCAAAATATCCCTACACACACACACACATAGTTGAAAATTCGACAACTGTAACTTAATAATAACACTATCATTGGCAGGAAATTTACCTGTAACATGCACTGAGACACGACACCCTCTGGAATTTCAGGGAAACGTTGTCGGAGATCATGGAGAACCTGAATATCAAGCTGTGGAGTGCTTTGCGCCATGCCAGAGCAAATGGTGGTCAAGTTTTGCTAAGGAAATGGATATTAACTGGCCTTCCAAAAGTAATAATCTTCTAACATCAGAGACATTTTCTATTAAAAGAAATTAAAGAATGGTTAAGCCTAATTATATATTTTACCTTATTCAAACAGATATTATCAGTATATTAAAATAAAGAACCTACTAAATATACCTAATTCAAGGTTAAAAAATGGACAAATTCAATTCAACCAGAGATTCTTCTGATATAATATAGCCATTTAGGGGCTTTAAAAAAAGTCAAGCTTCATTTTACTACTGAGAAGAAAGATCAGCAGCCAGATTGGAAGTACAGAATATTATTATTGGGCAAGCATATTTTTTGAGCCTTGAGAAATACTACTTAGGCATAATCACTCATGTCTTTCCAAGGGCTATCACACTACTTCTCTATAGAACAGTATTTATTCTGATATCTGGAATAATGAAAGAAAAAAAGACTCAACAATAGCACCACAAAGTGCAGTTAAACAGTCTGTCTTATCTTCTCCCTGTACTTGGAAGCCAAAAGGTTTGAATTTAAATTCTAACTAAAGGAAACCTGATGTCTAAATGAACCAACTGGGCAAACAAAAATGGAAATGTAGTATCCTTGTTTTCAAAAATTATGCTGAGGACTCATCAGTAGCCAGATCCACCTAGTTTCACTTAGTTATGGTACCACAAGCACTAAGATGGAGGATGTGGGGGTACATTTTAAGTAAGTAAAACTAACACTTGGTCTACCTGGTACCACTCAAGATAAGCAACCACAAAATTAGGCAACTACTCCAGCAATAATGTCTCATAAATCAACTGACAGCACCAAAGGTCAATGAACCAATGCATTTCTTAATCCCTAAGAAAATATGCAGTATATATTATACAATATCATATTCCTATCATGTTCAAGCACTAGATGGTTAAGTGTTTTTTAAAGAGTGAAAAATAGCTGGGCGCGGTGGTGCACTCTGGTAATCCCAGTGCCTCGGGAGGTGGAGGCAGGAGGATCGCAAGTTCGAGACCAGAGGCAGTCTGCGTGAATTAACGAGACCCTGTCTCAAAAAAAAAAAATAAATAAATAAAAAATAAAGAATGAAAAATAGCTGGGTGAAGTGGAGCATGCCTGTAAGCCCAGCAACTCAGGAGGTAGAGGCAGAAGGATTACAGGTTCAAGGCCAGAAGCAGTCTGCATAACTTAGCAAGACCCTGTTTCAAGATGAAAAATAAAAATTAGTCTGGGGTGCAGGCCAGTGGTAGAGCACTTGCAAAGCAGGTGTGAGGTCTTAGATTCAACCTCCAAGTACATAAAAAAGGTAAAGAAAAAGAAACATCTGCATATTCATAGGACATGTGAAACCATAAGATACATGTCTACAGTGCACATAGCAGAGGCTCATCTCATACCAAATCGTCTATTCCTTGCAAAGAGGCCACAAAACTTTATATTGAATTACTTTTGCTGGTGTATTCTTTATTAGATAATTAAAAACAAATACCATATAGTCTCAAATTTGACATTTGTTATGAGTAAGGGACTTCATTTTGCTTACAATCTCTTCACTTTAGTTGACTACAGTTTGTTCTCTTCCTTCCACGAGGCTGTTGAAGAGTTAAATACATTCTATGTTCACAGGGTAGCCATAAAGGCCCTATAAATACGATGCTGCCTAACCCCATGAGAAAATGACAAGAAAGCTCTTAGGGAGGCTTTAAAGACTTCTAACCATCAACATGGAAGATGTCTAAAAAATGTGAGGAAAAATTAGAATGTGGGAGAGGAGTACAGATGACTTGTACACATACAGGCTTTATGGCCACCGTGTTCTACTCTGCTCCCTACCTTTTGCTCCTCATCTGCTCTAATCTGGCTCACCTTACTGTTCCACTGCAATATTACACTCTGCTGCCAAATCCAGCTTCCTTTCTCTTTGCAAAGCTCCTTCTTTATTCAGCTTCTGTGACATCACACTATGCTATGATGAGCTTTCTTCCCTCCTCTCTTGTGGTTTCAACATTGGGTTTTTTCAGGATTTGTCCTATGTTGTCTCTACTCATTCTACAAACTTTTACCCAGAATCACATCCACTACTAAAGTTTCAATAGCATTTATAGACTAATAACTCTCAAATTTTTATCTTAAGTATCATGCTCTAAGACACATGCAGGCAACTGCCTTATACATGATACCACCTGGATATGTCCAAAAATATTGGGCAGTATGTTCAAAAAGGAACCGAGGGTAGCAATATGTGCTTATTAGTTGTTGTTGTTAGGTGCCATTGAGTCGTGTCCCACTCACAGTGACCTTCATAGGATTTTCAATGGCTAATTGTTTCAGGATTGCTGTGGGAGTAGATTGCCACATCCTTCTTTCATTTTTTTATGCTGGGGAACGAACCCAGGGCCTCAGACAGCACAGAGCCGCACTCTACCAACCAAGCTAAACCCTAGCCACAGCACAGGGACAAGCAGATATTAAGTAAAATGAAAAGCGAAGCAAGGCAGAATGTAAATGAACTGAATTTAATGGTAAGAATGACTTTAATCCAATCTGCCTGTATTTACAGAAGTAACAGTTCTCCTACCATGAAATGACCCCTCAATATTTGAGAAGCTGACTGCATTCAGCACAATTCATGGCTACTTAATCAAAACTTCAATAAAGACCTTTTGAAGCATCCAGAAGGTTAACCTGGTATTTCCTTATTTTTGTTGTTAGGTACCACTGAGTCGGGTCCAACACATAGCGACCCTATGTACAATAGAGTGAAACACTACCAGACGTACAATCTTTTTCATGTTTAAGCCCATTATTGTAGCCACTGTGTTAATTAATCTAGTTGAGTCTTCCTTCTTTTTCCTAACCCACAACTGTCCTCTAGGGACTGATCCCTCCTGACAACATGTCCAAAATACATAAGATGCAGTCTAGCCATCTTTCCTTCCAAGGAGCACTCTGGTTGCACTTATTCTAGGATGGACTGTTGGTTCTTTGGCACTCCATTGTATATTCAATATTCACCTCCAGAACCATAATGCAAAAGCATCAATTCTTCTCCTGTCTCTCTTATTCACTGTCTAGCTTTCATAAGCACATGATGCAAATGAAAATATCATGGCTTGGGTCAGGTGCACCTTCATCTTCAATGTGACAACTTTACTTTTCAACACTTTAAAGAGGTCTTTGCAACAGCTTTTCCCAAAGCAATGCATCTTTTAATTTCCTGACTGCTGCTTTTGTGGGTGTTGATTATAGAACCAAGTAAAACAAAATCTTGAACAACCCCAATCTTTTCTCCATTTATCATGAAGTTGATTACTGACCCAGTTGCAAGGAGTTTTGTTTTCTTGATGTTGAGGTGCAATCCATACTGAAGGCTGTGATATCAGTGTTTCAAATCCTCTTCACTCTCAGCAAGGAAAGTGTCATCTGCATATGTCAGCTTGATAATGAGTCTTCCTTGAATCCTTATGCTACATTCTTCATCAAATCCAGCTTCTTGAATTATTTGCTCCACAGAGACTGAACAGGCATGGTGAAATGATACAGCCCTGACACATACCATTCTTGACTTTAAACCAAGCAGTGCTTCTTTGTTCTATTCGAAGGACTGCCTCCCGGCCCATATACAAATTCCTCATGAGTACAATTAAGTGTTCTGGTATTCCCATTATTTGCAATGTTACCCATAATTTGTTATGATCCGCACAGTCAAATGCCTTTGCATAGTCAAATTAAACATAGATAGATGTCTTCTCTGCTTTTGGCCAAAATCCATCTGCTATCAGCAATGATATCCCTGGTTCCCTGCTCTCTTCTAAGTCTGGGTTGATTTTCTGGCAGTTCCCTGTCAAAACACTGTTACAGATGATTCTGAATGATTTTTAGCAAAATTTTACTTGCATGTGATACTAATGGTATTATTCAATAATTTCCACATTTGGTTGGATCCCCTTTCTTGGGAATAGGCACGAATATGGATCTCTTCTAGTCAGTTGCCCGGGTAGCTGTTTTCCAAATTTCTTAGCATAGACACGTGTGCACCTCCTGTGCTGCATCCATTTGCTGAAACATCTCATTTGGCTTTCCATCAATTCCTGGAGCCTTGTGTTTCATCAATGCCTTCAAGGCAGCTTCCACTTCTTCTTTCAGTACCATTAGTACCTGATCATATGTTACCTCTTGAAATGGCTGATCATCCACCAATGTTTTTGATATAATGATTATGTGTATTCTTTCCATCATTTTTTTTTTTTTTTTTGCAGTACTGGGGGTTGAACCCAGGGCCTTGCGCTTGCATGCTGTGCAAGTGCTGGACCACTGAGCTGCACCCCAGCCCATTATTTTAGTTTTTGAGACAGGGTCTCACTAAGTTACGCAGACTGCCTCTGGTCTCGAACTTGCGATCCTCCTGCCTCCGCCTCCTGAGCTGCTGGGATTACAGGTGTGTGCCACCACGCCTGGCTTTTTCCATCTTCTTTTGATGCTTCCTGCACTAATATTTTCCCTGGAGAATCCTTCACTATTGCCACTTGAGGCCTGAATTTTTTCTTCAATACTTTCAGCTTGATAAAAAAGTGTGTTCCTCCCTATCTCCAGCTCTTTGCATGTCATTATAATATTTGATTTTGTATTCTCAAGTTGCCCTTTAGAATCTTCTGCTTAGTTCTTTAACTTTGTCATGTCTTCCTTTTACTTTATCCACTCCTTGTTTGAGGGCAAATTTCAGAGTCTCTTTTGACATGTAATTTGGTTTTTTTTCCTGTCTCTTTAATAACCTCTTGCTTACCTCATGAATAATGCTTTTGATGTCATGAAACAACTCATCTGGTCTTTGATCATTAATGTCTAATGCATCAAATCTATTCTTGAAATGGTCTCTGAACTCAGGCAAGATATACTCAAGGTCATACCCTTGGCTCTTATACACTTGTTCTAATATTCTTCAATTTCAGATTGAACCTGCATATGTGCAGCTGATAATCTGATCCACAGTTAGCACCTCGCCTTGTTCTGATTTCTGACATTGAGGCTTTCCATTGTCTCTTTCCACAAATGCAGTCAATTTGGTTCCTTTATGTTTCATCTGGTGAATTCCATATGTATAGTTGTCATTTATGTTGCTGAAAAAAATGTATTTGCAATAAAAAAAATCGTTGGTTTGACAAAATTCTATCATGTGATCTCCAGCATCGTTTCTGTTGTGAAGCTGTATTTTCCAGCTAAATCTTCTTTATTTCTAACTTTTGCATTCCAGTCACCAGTAATTATCAGTACATCCTGACTGCATGTTTGATCAATTTCAGACTGCAGGAGCTGGTAAAAATCTTCTGTTTATTCATTTGTGGCTTTAGTGGTTGGTGTGCAAATTTGAATAAGTCATATCAATTTGCATTCCTTGTCGCCATAATGATATCATTCTGTTATTGACAGCATTGTACTTCAGGACAGATCATGAGATGACTTTTTTGACAATGAAAGTTGTCATTCCTTGCATAGTAGACTATATGATTATCTGATTCAAAATGGCTGATACTAGTCCATTTTAGTTCACTAATGCCTAGGATATCAATGTTTATGTACCCCATTTCACTTCTGATAAAAACTAATTTTCCTAGGTTCATACTATGTACATTCCTAGTGGCTCCAGAAAATCCTTTTTTTTCACTTAAAAGTTATAACTGTTGTTGTTAGGTGCCATGGAGTCGTGTCCGACTCACAGTGACTCTTGTAGGGTTTTCAATGGCTGATTGCTTCGGAATTCCCTTGCAGTGGACTGTCATGTCCTTCTCCCATTTTCGTGGTACTGGGAATTAAACTTGGGACCTCAGAGACTGCAGAGCGGTACTCTATCAACTGAGCTAAATCCAAGCACCAAGCTCTAATTAGAAGTCTTTAAAATACAAGGCCAATACAGATGTGTTTTTATAAGGAAAAAGAAAAGACAACAAGTAAACAAGGACAGACAGGTTTCAGGTGCAAGAGCATGGGTTTGATATACTTCAGAGTGTTTTGGAGCTGTCAGCTAGCTTTGTAAGCCTCTAGGACAAAGTTATAGTTAATTTCAGCACTATTATTAGCTCCCATTTATTAAACAACTCAAAGGTAACTATCATTATCTCTATTTTACAAAAAATAAACAAGAAAATGAAGTGAGAGAATGAGCATATGGAAGAACCATGACTCAAATCCAAGTCTGCCTTCTCCAAACTCTGTGGTCTTTCTACTATGCCAGTGATTAAGTATTCAGGACATCCCAGCACACACCTCCAATAATGAGTACTTCTGTTCACTGGCTGGGAAAAAACAGACTGCAAACCCTCATCAATTTATCACCCAAACAGGGAATCACAGGTATGTCGGGGAGGTGGGTGGCTAAGAGAGGAGGAAAGAATTCTTGTAAAAATGAGTTAACTCTTTTAGGATGTATAAGAAGGGGTTCTAGAGAGAAGAAGCTGCCTTTTTTGTTGTTGCTGTGGTAAGTGACATTGAGTCAGTGTCCGACTCATTACAACCCTACATACAATAAGCGAAACAGTTTCGTTAGTGCTCTCTCTGTTATTCATAGAGTTTTCAATGGCTGATTGTCTTTTGGGATTGGGTTGCCAGGTCCTTCTTCCAAACCTACAGCACCTGGTGTTTCCAGGTGGTCTCCCATCCAAGTACTAACCAGGGCCGACCCCACTTAGCTTCCAAGATCTGATGGGATCGGACACCTCAATGGTACGGCTGCAGGATGCCTTTTTTAATGGTTATAAATACTTACTTTTGAAAAATCATATTAAGACATCTTCCAAATCGAGGCCAACAACTTATACACAAAGATAGCTATTACCATCCGAAAAGATTATTAATAGACTGACTTTTCACAACAAATAGGAATCTAACCTGATTTAAAAAAAATTTTTCCTTAAGGGGTTATATATGTAATCGTAATAATAGTTGGCATTATTCCCTGTACAAATATTCAGTCAGTTAAACATTTTGATACAGATAATCATTTAGTATTTCACAGTAATACATAACATCCCCAAATAAATGTAATAATTTCTGGGATTATATAATGTTAAAATATTTCTTTTAAAAAGTATTTTAATGGCTTAAAACCAGAAAATATTCTGGCTGATAAAGTAAGCCAGCTTCCTTCAAAATCACTGAAAAGTTTTATAGTGAAGTACTACACTGTGCTTTTGTATTTAGTCCCACTGCAAACACTTGAAATGAAAACACTATTGTATAGTGTCTTATATCATAGCTTACTTGACACTTTAAAACCAGGCAGAGGACTCAAGCAGTATCTGAGCTGTACAGGCTAGGTTCCTGAAACACCCCTCACTAAAGCCCAGATGGCCACAGCTGTGGCTCTTGGAGCTGTGTGGGCAGTAATCCTAAATCAAGAAAGAAGAAATACTGAAGGCATAAACCCTATGATCATCACACAGCTCAGGGGCCACACGAACCAGGAAATTCTGCAGGGTTCAACCTTATTCTGGTGGCTTTGTGGAGACTTCTAATTTTTGGAGTTAAGACCAAGACTAGGAGCCCAGGTGCTATTCCTAGTGGCAACACGGAGGCTTCTTGGTTGTGCAGCCACCTCTGAACTCAGGAATGCTGGCACCACAAGGCACAGTGGGTTCCGTTCCTGAAAAACCAGCTGCTAAGATTACTCCCAAAAGAATTTCTCCTCCCAATCAAAGAAGCTCCCCGAACTCAACACTGATACTATAATTCCCCACACTCTATAAATGATGAGGACACTTAAGTGCTTTGTTTCCACAGCCATTTCTGAGCTCAAACACACAAGATGGTGCCATTATGGCTCGGAGTGTTTTGCCTCTGCCAGAATTTTAGCTCACTTCCTAAAATAATTATATCAGAGGTTGCAAACCAATGGTCTGTGGGCCGAATCCAGCCCACATATCTGCTTTGGCAGTGTTTTTTTGTTTTTTTTTTTTCAAGTTGAGCTACATTTTAAAATATGAAGACTTCACATTAAAATCTAGACATCTATCTTTTCTCTGAAAAATCAAGACTACCTACTAACTACAGGCTGAAGCTGAGGTACCACCCCCTTTATTTAGAAAGGCCAAATCTACTTCAGTTTGCCTAGTTCCTACACTCCCTAAGGGTCCAAGATACTGAACCCTGGACTTTATTCACTTGTTTATATACTTCATGGGTTTGTTGCACCTGAAAAATGTCCTACAGAGAGGTTTAGAGATACTATGGTATTAATTTAGTCTAGTGTGTCTAATGGCATACTACTGACATAGTAATTTAGGGCACAATAATCCTTCATTATATAAGATTGTCCCAGGAAAGGAAGGGTATTCAGCATCCTGGTTTATCGCATAAAATCTCAGTAGCAGCAAATGGCCCCTAGACATGCAATAATATTCTAGCTGACAACTACAGTTAACATGGTAAGACGTGAAGTGAGTAGCACCCAGGTTTGAAGAAAAATTCACCTTGTCCTGAGAGGACTTACTCATTTTTCTGATTGGTGTCGCCCTGTAATAACTGTTGGACAAAAACAAGTATAAATACTAGTATAAAACTTTGGAACTTTCGTGCATTTTCTTGCTTGTTTGGAAGTTTTGATTTTAAATAACATGTACTGAAGCATATCTATGTACCAGGTAGTGTGCTGAGTGCTTTATCTCATTTAATCCCCAAAATAATCCCATGAGAGAGGTAATAATATCCACATTTTACAAATGTATTTATTTTTTGCAGTCCTGGGTAGGTGAACCCAGGGCCTCACACAAACTTTGCAAGTGTTCTACCACTGGGCTCAAAGCTGGCCCACTTATTTTTTTATTTGGCGACAGGATCTCACTAAGTCACACAGGCTGCCTCTGGCCTTGAACTTGCAATACTCATCCCTCAGCCTCTGGAGTTGCTGGGATTAAAGGTATGCCCCACCATGGCTGGCTTATTTTTAGTTTTTAGAGGAATTTCTATACTGATATCCATAGTGGCTGCACTGATTTACATTGCCACTAGCAGTGTATGAGGGCTCCTTGGTCCTCACACCCTTGCTAGCACTTGTTGATGATGGTAGCCATTCTGACTGAGGCGAGACGGAATCTCAATGTAATTTTGATTTGTACTTCCCTGAAGGCTAAGGATGGTAAATATTTTTTAATATATTTGTGGGTGCTTTATATTCTTTTGAGAACTATCTTTTCAATTAATTTGCCCGTGTTTTGACAAGGTAAATTGGTTTTTTAATTCGTTATACAGAGAGAATATGGAGAATATATATCTTCTAGATATTAAATATTATAAATATATTCTAGATATTAATCCCCTGTCTGATGTACAGCTGGTAAAGATGTTCTCCCATTCTGTAGGCTATCTCTTTACTCTGTTAATTGTCTCCTTTGCTGTGTATAAGCTTTTGAATTTAAAGTAATTCCATTTGTCAACTCTTACTATTGTTTCCTGAGCTACTGGAGTCCTTTTCCGAAAGTCCATGCCTATAGTAAATCTTCTTTTTAAAAGAGAAAATTCGTATAAGAATATTTGTACAAGACCAGGGATTTTTGAAGTTAAACAGCACCAAGAAGTGGCTGATATTAAAGCATAACAAATGATTTTTTACTGGTAATGGTAAGAGTTCCAATTTCAGAATTTTTGGTGCATATAGGTAGAAGTGCCAAGAAGTAACAAGGGAGAGACAGGAAAACAATAATTGTTATTCTCCCTAAATGAATCTTCCAAATAATTTCTAAAACAATCATCTTACAGGATTTTCATTAAAGCAGAAACCATTTTGAAATAGTCATATTTACTGCATCTATCACACATTCTGTTATATTCTCAAAAGATAAATACTCTTGAGACCAAAATATATTAAAATGATCAAAACATTTTCAAGTTAAATACTGCCCCCAGATTCTGGGGGCAGAATTATACTGAAGCATATTCAGATTAAATTTAAACTTAACAGCCCCTAAATATGTTTGTCATTTGCAACCTATACACAGAAATATTTATAGATATGCATAAACATATAGATAGTATACATATGGAATTCTAACCAAGAGAGCCTAAAAGGAAGAATACCCAAGCAGCAGTAAGCACAAAGATCTTGATTTCTAGCAACATTCCCTAACAATAGGAACCACAGCCTGATAGAGAAATGACTGGAATATACAGAAAAAGCCCAGAACATCATATTGTCCCATAAAGAAAGAAAGTACTCAAACCCAAAACATCCCATGACAATGGGGACATGTTAACACAATATGCTGTTGTTATTAAGTGTTGTGGAGTCCCTGTCTGACTCATAGCGACCCTACTTACAACAGATGAAACACTATTGCCAGTGCTTCTCCGCTATTCAGAGGGTTTTCAATGACAGATTGATATTTGGGAGTGGGTTACCTGGTCCTTCTCCCAAGCCTACAGTATCTGGTGTTCCCAGGTGGTCTCCTATCCAAGTACTAACCAGGCCTGACTGTGCTTAGCTTCTGAGATCTGACGGGATCAGAGGCCACAGTGGTATGGCTACAGGCTAACACAACATAGGAGTCAATTGAAAGAGCTCCCAATGGTCAAAGCTAGAAAAACTGGAACACCAAAATAAAGTAGTATTAGATTATGGTCCCAAGTATGAAATAAATACCCACATGCCCACACTTCCATAAAGAAATTTAAATAAGGAGAAGAAATATCCCATATTCAAGAATTCTAAATAATTTATGTAGATTGACCTCAAGGAGATGGAGTATAACTTTCTACTCCTTAAGTGTGGACCAGACACTGTGACTTCAAAGAGCGCAATACAGAAAGGGATAAAAACAAAAGATTGACTTCACAGGGCAGAAGACACATTGTGACTTCTTTTAAAAGAGCACAATATAGAAAGGGATGAAAACAAAAGACTGACTTTACAGTGGAAACACCTAGCAAACACTTTCCCAGCCAGGTGGATCAAGGTCAACATAACCAGTGATAAGTCATGTTGATAGTATATACGCTGGATATGATATGATGAGAATGCCAAATGCACTTTATCTCTGAGGTCTTCCTCTAAAAAATTCATAACCCCAGTCTAACTATGACACAAACATCTGGCAAATCCAACTGAGGGATAGTCTACAAAATACCTGATCAGTACTCCTCAAAATTGTCAAGCTCTTCAAAAACAAGAAAAGTCTGAGAAGCTGTCACAGCCAAGAGGAGCCTAAGAAGATATAACATCCAAATGTGAGATGGTCTCCTGGATGAAATCCTAAAACAAAAAAATACATTAGGTTAAAAACCAAGGAAATCTAAGTAAAGTATGGACTTCAGTTAATAATGATGGTTCATTATTTGTAACAAATATATCATGCTAATGGAAGCTGTCAAAAACAGGGAAAACTGGGTGTGGAATATATGGGGGCTCTCTGTACTATCTTCTTAATTTTTCTGTAAAATAAAAACTGTTCTAAAAATAAAGTCTATTTAAAAATAGAGGGAAAAAATACCTCAGTATGGTCTATGAGCCCTGGCACAGAAGTTTTTTATTCACATCTCCATCTCTGAAAGCACCTTCTTTTCAGTAGTCTAGAAATCTGTGAAAATGAAAAGATAGTTATCCTCTTGTTAACTTCCCAAGTCAACATGGAAACGACAAAAACTAATTGGCTTCTGGTGCCTTAAAAGTAGCAGCAGACAGGATGCTAGACCACACTTTTAGGGCAGGTGGCTCTTTCCCAAGTATCAACACTAGCTGAATCATCATCTTTTCTTTCACATCAAAAATATCTTGTACAGTAATTAAATTCTACATTATTCCATAGAAGAAAGCCGCTGTTCTAAAAGAAAAACACCGTCCAATGCTTATTTTCTTAAGGCTTTTGTGGTGCACCTGGTTGTAACTTACCACCATGAGCCTCGCATTCTACTTAGCAAAGAAAGGATTAAGCATGGGCCTATGATGCTGCCATATAATTTTTAATTGCATATCTGAAATAGTATATAACTTTTTAAAAAATGCTATTATACAAACCATTTCTGTTCTGCAAAGAGTAATATATAGAATAGTAACTTTATTCACTTATTTTAAATGGGTACTTTCCATCATTTAGAGATTATCTGTATTCTCAGTAAAGCTAGTAATTCAATGTTAACATTTTTAAGGGAAATATTGGTTTATATCAGAGCTATCATGCATACAAGTTTCTTAATCTTCATTTTACAACCACAATAAAGTTAAAATCACACACCTTGTTTACATATTTTCATCACTTTACTATAACTTTTCCTATTTGTTAATTTCTGTTACTTCATCTGGAAAATTATCCAAAACTGAATTTCAAGCACAGGCAAGAGGTCTGTGCACCTACGTGAATGCTGTTTCACTTTTTCCATTCTCTGAAAATTCAAAATCAATTCCATAATCATGTTAACCTTTCACTATGGACTTAAATCAGCACAGCTTTCTCCCCTTCTTAAATTTTTATAAAAGGCATTGTGTTTATTACCACTTTCAACATTTGAAATAATCCATACATTGACTTTTTATTCTCCTGCTGTTTGTTGTTAGGTGTCACTGAGTTGTGTCCAACTCATATCGACCCTCATAGGGTTTTCAATGACTGATTGTTTTGGGATTGCTTCAGGAATGGATTGCCAGGTCCTTCTCCCGTTTTTGTGGCATTGGGGATGAAACCCAGGTCCTCACAGAGCGCAGAGCAGCACTCCACCAACTGAGCTAAACCCCAGCCCATTCTCCTCTAGGTTTTATCAATATAAATCAAGAACCAAACATGTGAGAGCTGGGAATGGTGGTGCATGCCTGTAGTCCTAGCACTCACGAGGCTGAAGCAGGAGGATTGACATGAGTTCAAGGCCAACCTGGGCCTGTCTTAAAAAAAAGCCAGGAGTGGTGGCTCATGCCTATAATCCTAGAAACCTGGGAGGCAGAGGCAGGGAGAGGATGAGTTCAAGGGCAGAGGCAGCTGGAATAACTTAGTGAGACAATGCCTCAAAATAAAATGTTAAAAAAAAGTGTGATGCTCTGAATTCAACCTCCCAGTACCATGATAGATAGATAGACAGACAGATAGATAGATAGATACATGCATGCCTACATACATACATACATGGATGGTATCTAATTTACTCTGGTTAGGTGTTCTAATGTCTTTGTCGGGAAAACTTCTAGACAACTTTACTTATTTAATTTACTTTTTCGGTACTTGGGGATCAAATTCACCATCCTCCTGCCTCTGCCTCCCAAGTTGCTGTGATTACAGGTGAGGGTCACTGTGCCTAGCATCTAAACATTATTTAAAAACAAATACAGGACAACTTATTAGTGACATATGCCAGAACCAGATCATCTTCACATTTTATTACCTTAAATAGAGTTTTTCAAATGTTGAGTTGTGACCTATTACTGAATTATATAATAAATTAACTGGGTGATGATCACTCTTAAAAAAAAAGAAACGTAACAGAAAATATCAAGGTACTTAAATACACATTAATGATAAATACTAATTCAAAAAGTTGTTTCAGGTAGGTGTGTGTGTACTAGATCATGATTAAAATGTATTTCTTACTGTTCGTTTGAGAAATGACTTATAGTACGGCGAGGTATTCTAGGTTATGCAAGGGAAAACAGTTACTACTTCTCCTGTTTCCTTTTTTCTGAATAGATGGAAGGTTTTAAATTGACTAATAAACAGAAACCTCTGGACCTCTGGATATGAAAACTGAAACAGCTTAATTCTTTGTTATGCATTTTTCTGTGACTTTCTTTCTCTTAAGTGCAACCCACGAGTTCATGTAGCTCTCTCACATATAGGAAGCCCCTGTCTTCTAATATATATAAAAGATAAAAAATTAGTAATCGGTCTCTTTAACTCAGAAATTCAAGTTGCATGGGAATTTCCTAGTGCAAGCATTGGAAAGATTAACAAAAATGTCATTTAAAGTCATTTATTTAACAATTTCTAACCCGGTGATATTCCTGAATCCACTGTTCATTCTTTTTTTCCCTGCAGTATTGGGGCTTGAACCCAGGGCCTCGTGCTTGCATGCTGTGCAAGTGCTAGACCACTGAGCTGCACCCCAGCTCATTTTTTTTACTTTTTGAGACAGGGTCTCGCTAAATTACACAGACTGCCTCTGGTCTCGAAACTGCGATCCTCGAGCCTCCTCCTCCTGAGCCATTGGGATTACAGGTGTGCGCCACCGCGCCCGGCTACTGTTCATTCATTTTAATAAAATCTGAGTTTAGAGACACAGAAGGTTCATGCCCTCAAAGTGAGAGAAATATAGTGGCAGCTATAATAGAGTAGGGTTAAGTTCTATAGTTAGTAGTCAGACAAAGATACAAGACAAGACAAAGAGAAGCAGAGCTGAGGAAAGCTTAATGGAAAAAATGACATTTAAGCTGGATTACAACGACTAGGTTTGGTTTGGTTTTAAATAAAAACAATAAGATAATAAAGCTAGAAGGAACTCCAATACATCATCTAACTCAGTGATTCTCAACTGGGAGCAATTTTCCCCTGCGAGGGGCATGTGGCAATGTCTGGAGCCATTTTTAGTTGTCAGATGCTATTGTATCTGGTGTATAGAGGTCAAGGATGCTCCTAAACATGCCACAGTGCACAAGACAGCCTCTGACAACAAAAACTCACCCAGTCCAAGATGTCAATAGTGCTGATCCCCAACCCTAATACAAACCCTTCTTTTACATAAGAAGAAAACTGGAGGATAGAGAAGTTTAAATACCTGCTAAAAATGGGAGGAGGACCATTAGTAGGGAAGAAGGTGAGGGGAGGGGATCATGACAAGGTAATGGGGGATGTAAACATGAACAATGTACAATGATATGCATGTATGGAAATGTCATAATAAAACCCATTAAAGTAGTTGTTGGTGGTGGTGCTGTCGAGTCGATATCCGACTCATAGTGACCCTCATAGGGTTTTCAATGGCTGACTGTTTCGGGATTGCCATGGGAGTGGATTGCCAGGCCCTTCTCCCATTTTTGCATGCTGGGAATCAAACTCGGGACCTAAGAGACTGCAGTGCAGCGCTCTACCAACTGAGCTAAACCCCAGCCCATTAAAGTAGTACACTAGCTAAAAACTACTAATAGAAAAGCAATTCACAAATTTAAAACATTAAATAAAAACTTGCTAAAAAGACAATGTGATTACCAAGGCCTCACAGCACCTTGTCCAATGTTTAATTTACAGCAGACACCCATGTATGTTATTATACTAAGAAACAGAGTACAAACATTTTCATAAGGTGGAAAGATAAACCATCTAGACATCAAAACTGATATTGTGATGTAATCTTTCTGGACACCGATCTACCAAAGGCTCAAAACAAGAATTACAGCTACAATACCATTAAATAATATAAACCCTAATAATACTAGATTTACTATCTCTTCAAGTCAGTTACTGAACACAGATTTGAGCATTACAAAATACAATAAATATTAGGAAACTGGAAGAAATGCACATGTGCAAATATCTAGTTATTCCCTGGGGCAGGTCTTCCAAACTCCACCAGCTCCAACCAATAGGGATCTGGGCCCTGGGCAGGATTCATCTCTTTTTTCCAAAATCAAGTGCTAAATTAACTTTCCATTTACTGGTGAGGTATTCAATACCAAATAGATTGTCCAAAGAACTTGTATCTCCCACTGCTAAACAACTAGTGTGGCTGCTCAGGGTTCTGATTTAAGATCCAAATCTAAATACATGAAATCACATGGATATCTTATTTTTTAGAAAGCTTGCTCTTCACGCATGTTTGTTTTGTTTTGAGATGGTGTTTCAACTTGTGGGCTGAAGCGATCCTCCTAACTCACTCTTCCAAGTAGCTGGGACTACAGGTGCATGTGCCACCATGCCCAGCTATGCTTGCTTTTGAAGGCATAAAAGGGAAAGGATTATAAGGGGAGGGGTGTAAACATGAAACACGTTAACAGTAATATAGATCCATTTTCAAAGAAGACTTACACTCCTTACCTCTGATTTTTCAACTGGCAAAACGTCAACTAAAACTTCTTATGCAGTCTGACACGCTACAATTCAGGGTGAATACATGAAAGGCAGTCCTTAAAAAACGAAAGGCCCAAAAGGTAAGAATCAAACAGTGAAAGGTTTAAAGACCATGAATAAGTGATACAGTGTACAAATAAAAGGTCATGAAAATGTAAACATTTAATGACATGAAATTTCAATGAAGGAAGTTTATTTTAATCAATGCTAAAAGCAAGTTCTGCTGGCTGCCAGAGCCACACCATGCTCCCTTCTCAGTCACCTCTAGTGCCTAAGGCAGAGCTCCAAATGGCAGAGAGCATAAAGCTTGGCTGAGATTCTGGCTTCAGAGAAAGCTAGCAAGAGGAGCAAACCATCAGGGGTCCCAATAGCTTCCCAAGATAAACTAGTCATTAAAATTTAATGAGTCTGATTGATTACAAAACTGTGCTGGGGCCCTTTTAGGGCCATAGGTCTTTAAAATTTAAATGACTCCACGGTGAGCATGATTTAGTCTCTGTTAAAGTACAGGACTTTGTAAATTCCCACACCTCTAGTGAACACCACATTCTTATCAGCAAGCCAGCAGCAATGAAGCAGGTACATGGTCTTCTCGGTTTTTCCTCTGCTACTCTAAGTCTCCTCAAGAGAATCAGACCTGCTCACACAGAACTGGGAGATGCTCCTCAACCCAGGAAATCACTAAGCCACCATTAAGGAATGACTTTAACTTTCTTAAGAAGAAAGAAAATTATTTGATCATAAGCCTAGTGAAATAATACAAAGAGGTTAAAGAAGAAAGCAGTCTTCAGTTCCCTAATTCAGGATTTTAACAAAAACTGCTGAAATTTTTCAGGTTAACCAACAGGGCTAGAGAACAAGGAAACAGCTCTTCCCTAGAGAAAGATTTCAGCTAATAATGACAGAAATGACCACCCTAGAATCACCACAATGTTGCCACTTTTAATTAAGTAACTAATTCACATAATGGTAATCAATATATGGTAAAAGTACTAAGTGAAAAGTTGAGCTCCATGAAAAGATCAAATTGTCCACCTGAACACTCTTATGAATTGTAACAACATTAAAGAGAAATAATCAGAGGTTATATGTGCACTGGGATGCGATATAACACGAAGTGACAGCAAATAGTCTTGGTCATCCCTCCAAAAAGTATATTCTGAACATAATTAAGCATACAAATCAAATTTCCAGCCCATAAGAAATACAAAAGATAAAAGAATAAGCTAACAACCCACCACAAAGGGACATGAATGAAAGCAGAGGCAGCTATTATAGATTACAAGAGAATTAACTGGGGAAACTTGAGTATGGACTAAATGTTGTCTATGCTATTAAGGAATTATTAGCTATCTTGGATATGATAATGTCATTGTAGCTACGTAAGAAAATGTTTTAGAGGCATATTAATTTAGGAGTGAAATCATGTACTGTATATGATTTTGGTTCTTAGTAAAAAATAAGAGTAGGAAGAAGATGAAACAAGTACAGTAAAACGTTGTTAGCTATAGCATTAGAAATTCTTCGAAGTTTTGCCAGGTGCAGGGGCACATGCCTGTAATCCCAGAGATGCCAGAGGTAGAGGCACTAGGATCACAAGTTCGAGGATAGAGGCAGCCTGCATAACTTAGCAAGACATTGCCTCAAAATATAAAAAAAATGGCTGGGGGTACAGCCAAGTGGTAGAGCACTTGCAAAGTATGTGCAAGGTTCTAGATTCAACCCCTAAGTACCACACACACAAAAAAAGAGGTTCATTGAACTTTTTATGTGTGTACATTTGGAAACGCTCACAAACTTTAAAAATGATTAAATAGGAGTCACTATAGTCCTTTAAGGAGAAAAAAGTAATATATTCAAAGTAATACCCAAAAGATGATGATTCTAGCCAGACATGATGGCACACACCTGTAATCGCAGTACTCATGAGGCTGAGGCATAAGAATGAAGAGTTTGAAGCCAACTGGGCTATATGGCAAGTTCTAGGCCAGCCTTGAATACACAGTGAGAGCCTGTCTCAAAAAACACAACAACAACAACAACAAAATCCACATCATGACCTTCCTCTGTGTTTTGTTTTGTTTTTATGAGACATGGATTCTCTATGTAGCCTAGGCTAGTCTCAAACTCATGATCCTTCTGCTTCAGCCTCTCAAGTACTGGCAATATAAGTATATGCCACCAAAAGATGAAGATTTTAATTATTTCATGCAGACTGTAGAAAAAAGCAACTGGATATATCAAAGTACAGAAAGGGTTCTTCAGGCCATTCAGAGATAAAATTATTAATTGATCAAAATCATTATATTTAAATATTTACTGAAGCCAGGGATGGTGGTACACACCTGTAATCCTAGCACTTGAGAGGGGAGGCAGGAAGATCATGAGTTCAAGGCCAACCTAGACTACATAGGGAGACCCTGCTTCAAACATAAATAAACAATCTAATAAAAAATATTTATTGAAAACTGCAATAAGTGATAAAGCACAGAAATGTGAAGCCTAGGCCCTGTCCTGAAGCTTTTCTTGAGCTAGTGAAAATGTGCACACACTGCATTTTCCTCAGAAAAAAGGTTTCTAGAAGGGAGAAAGGGCTGGGATTTAGCTCAGTTGATAGAGCGCCACTCTGCAGTCTCTGAGGTCCCCAAGTTCAATTTCCAGCACCGCAAAAACAGGAGAAGGACGTGGCAATCCACTCCCTAGGCAATCTCGAAACAATCAGCCATTGAAACTCTATAAGGGTCGCTATGAGTCAGACAGGACTCGATGACACCTAACAACAAGAAGGGAGAAATGGGTTCAGTAAAGGAAGATTACTGAAAAAACTCAAAGTAGACCACAGAAATGTAAGATAAAAAGAGAAAAAGGTAGGAAATGAAAATATCCTGAACAAGGAAATGCAAAATATTATGGGGCAAGTCACAGTTCTATCAACATTTAAGCATGGCAGATTTGAGTGGAACAGGGGAGAATCCTAATGAATGAACTTTCAAAAAAGAAAACCAGAATCCTTTCAAAGGGATTAAGGAAAGTAGTTCTGGAAAGATAATGGAGTAATACTAAATTTGAGGAGGCATCCTCATATCTTAAAACTGTAGTAACTAAAGTCAACATGATTGAATATGCTCCAAATAAACAAGAGCATTTGACATTCATGAGACTAATGTAAGATGAGTGTTTAAGGCTATTATTTAAAGGCAGTAAGGATAATGAAAATGAGATATGAGAGGCAGTCAGAAGCAGAAGCAGCACCAGAAGTACATGAGAACTGAGTCTTGCTGGGAGAGGGGTCTGAGGCAGGTCGTGCTGTGGGGGCTTGCATGTTGCTGTGATGCTGAAAGCTAAGTCACCGGTATTTCAGATACCAGCAGGGCCAATCATGGTGAACAGGTTTCAGCTGAGCTTCCAGACTAAGACAGACTAGGGAGAAAGACCTGGCAGCCCACTCCCAAAACAATTAGCCATTGAAAACTCTATGAATAGCAGAGAAGCACTGTCAAACATAGTGCCAGGAAATGAGCCCCCCAGGCTGGAAGGCATTCAAGGAATAAGTGGGGAAGAGTTGCCTCCTCAAAGTAGAGTTGACCTTAATTACAGGAATGGAGTAAAGCCCCGGGGACTTCCTTTTGCTGATATGGCATGACTCAAAATGAGAAGAAACACAGTGGTTGCAGCACTGGGCACAAACATAAAAAGATTGTGTGCATGGCACAGTGTGGGTAGTGTTTTGTTCTGTTGTACACAGGGTTGCTATGAGTTGGAACTGACTCAACAACAACAAGATTTGGAAGCAGGAAGCAATCAAGATTTTGACAGTGATTGGAGAAGCAAAAAAGGAAGCCTTACAGAAGATATTTGGGGAGTTAGTAGGGACGTTTAGCCATAAGAATGACAAGAAAGATGGCAAATGTATTAGAAAGAAGAGACATGTTTTAGAACAGCACAAATGGACTATACATGTAGGGATGAGAGAGGACTAGTGACACAGCAAGTTTTCCAACAGGGTACAAAGGTTGGAAAATTTCAGAGCTGGTGGAACCATGCTCTAGAAAGGGGAGGGTGGGTGGCAGTGAGGATAGGATAAAAAGGTGTAATTTCCCAATTGTCTCTAACTTTATAACATGAGTCATGGGGACATGATATTACAGAACACTGATTAATATTTACAGAAAGAAAGCACAAGATGATAAAACTAGAAAGTTAGTGGGCATTGTTAGGCCCTAACAGTTTAAATAAACTGTATAATAATAAAAGACAAAGAACATACACCACTCTCTAGGTGTAGGACCACAAGCAAGTTATTTAAGCTCTCTCAGGCCCTGTTTCCTAATCCTTTCTTTAATACCACACCTTATAAACCATACTTAAGTACCTCAAAGGCTGCTGTGGGAATTAATTTACATAGAAGGAAAAAGTTTCTAATTAGTATTGTGCCATAATTTATTCCATAGGTAGCTCTCATATGGCAGCAACCTAAGCAGTTCAGTAGAACAGCCTCTTTTTCTGTTTCACAAGAGCACAGGCACATTATATTCACATACGGGTACACTAAGAGAGAAGCCATGATAGAAAATGGGTAACTAGGAAAGTATTCTTTTCCATAAGAGGGAAAAAAAGCCTTAGTTTCTATTACGCATCCCAATTTCAACAGCAGTTAAGAAAGGAAATCATATTCTGAGTCATTCCAGACACTAGGTTTAACTGAAACTTAAATACAATGAACATATCTACTGTCGAGGTCTAGTAATTGCCCTAGTTGAAGAGACTCAAAATGTTGCTGAGTACTCAGGAAATAATTTATATTTATACATACACACACACAGAATATGTAATCTTTGAAAAAAATTATATAATTACACATGTGAGTACACTTATTTAAAACAAAACTTATATAGAACTAGAGAAGGAATCTGAGGTCTTAGAGAAAAGTGAGGAAGCCATTGCCATTTGTAAGTAAATTCTGCCATAAAGACCAACAAGAAGCCTGTCGGCCTGGGTTATAGACCATTAGCGAATTTGAAACAAATCTGGAATTCAGAGAGGTAATCCCAGCAACCTGGAAGAGGAAGCTCCAGGTTAAGCTGTATCCCACAACCTGACAGCCCAGAGGGACAAAAGGGAAAAAGCCTCTTCCTTCGCCTTAAAGTTGGGACCATGCAGGGATGCAACTTAGAAAAAATGGTAAACCAGAGCCTGGCGCAGTGGCACAAGCTCTAACCCCAGTGATATGGGAGAATGGGGCAGGAGGAGTATCTCAAGTTTGTGGCTAGAGGCAGCCTGTATTTCAAAATAAAAGGTAAAATATGGGCTGGGGGTGCAACCCAGTGGTAGAGAACTTGCAAAGTATGTGCGAGGCCCTGGGTTCAATAGCCAAGAGGCACAAAAAGAAAAGAGAGAGAAAGAAATAAGAGCAGCCAAAAATTATTCAGTCCGTACAATGAATGCAATGTGGCCTAGACTGATTTGGTTGACAAGAAAACTTCAAAAGCTGAGATTTGATTAAGTAATCTCAGATTCTCTCAAGTGAACGTGTGCGCGCACATGTGTGCATGAACACACACACACACAAATCCTTTCTGAAATACATCACTTTTGGTCTCAAATGATTTCTCAAATAACTTTTCACATACAATTAGAGAAAATCAGACACACCAGGAGATGAGAAGATGCCTGAAAGTCACAGAAACAACAAACAACAAAACCATTCACAGGGACTACAAGTACTGGAATTACCAAGCACAGATTTTAAATCATGCAGCCGTACCACTGTGGCATACGATCTCATCAGACCTCAGAAGCTAGGCAGAGTTGGACCTTGTTAGTACTTGGATAGGAGACTGCCTGGGAATACCAGGTGCTGTACACTTAAGGCTTGGGAGAAGGACCTGGCAACCCATGCCCCAAAAAACACAATCTGCCACTGAAAACGCTATGAATAGCAGGGAAACTGTAACAATATTATTTCCCCTGTTGTACATAGGGTTGCTAGGAGTCAGATACAGACTTGAAGGTACCTAACAACAACAATAATATTAAAGGAGAAAAAAGCCAAACTTAAAAATCTCAGCCAGAAACTTGAATCCATAAAGAGCGACATACCACCATCATGTGTTACTCAATGACAGGAAAACATTTTTGAGAAATGCAAATACCATAGTGTGTGTAAAATAAAATCGCTATGCCATCACTAGGTCATATAATCTTATGGGCCCACCATCATACACATGGTCCATGATCAACATTAGTGTCATTATGTACCACATGACTATGGATTTTTAAAAGAAGCAGAATAAACCTGGGTAGACACAGTGGCATATAACCTGTAATCCTGGCACTTGAAGGCTGAGATAGGAGGGCCCTGCATTTGAGGCCAACCTGGGCTACAAATCAATTTCCAGGACAGCCTGGGCTACACAGCAAGACCTTGCCTCAAAAAACTAAAACCAACCAAAACAACAACGAAACAAAGCAGCAGAGTAATTTCGTTACTGAAAAGTACAAAAATTGCTCAGTGCTTTGGTGCATGACTGTAAGACCAATAATTAGGAGGCGGAGGCAGAAGGATCATGAATTCAAGGCCAGACGCAGGCTGTACAACTTAGTGAGACCTTGTCTCACGAAAAACATTAGCGGGGCATGCAGGTACAGCTCAGTAGTGGAGCACTTGTCCAACGTGCAAGACCCTGGATTCAACCCCCAGTCGTGCAAAACAAACAAACAAAAAAACAAACAGCAAACCTGAAATTAATTCATAGAGCAAACAGATTTAACAGCTGATGGACACAGCTGAGAAGTGAACCAGAAGAGTGGTGGGGGCGTCAAAGTGAAAAGAGAAGAGAGGGTAAGAAATGTAGAGGACAGAATGAGATGGTCTAATATCTGACAGTTAACTGGAATCTCACAAAGGGAGATAGAATGAGGCAGAAGCAATATTTGTATGACTAAAAATTTTCCAAAGTGATAAAAAGATTTAACAATCTCAAAGACTTCCTAGTTGAAAATCAACAAAGGATTTAGGGGGGCCGGGTGTGTGGTGAACACCTATAATCCCAGCGACTTGGGATCACAAGCTCAAGGCCAGAGTCTGCCTGTGTAACTGAGACCCTGACACAAAATAAAAAATAAAAATCGGCTGGGGGGGATGCAGCCCACTGGTACAACACTTGTAAAGTAGGTTAGAGGCCCTGGGTTCAACCCTTAAGTACCACAAAGAAAAGTATATCTTTAGGGAAAAAAGATTTTTAAGGAAACAATAGGTACATTAATAGCTTAATTCTCAACAAAAATGGAAGCTATAAAACTGAGCAAAAACATAACTGTCAACCTAGTATTCTACTGCACAGAAAATATCTTTCAAGAATGAAACTGAAATATATTCTCAAACAAATAAAAACAGTTCACACCCAGCAGACCCTAAGAAACTAACCCAAAATGAATGTTGCAGATGCAGAAAGGAAAAAAGAACTATCAAAATGTAAAAAAAAATTTGAAAAATCTAAAGAAACATTGTACAAAATAATGTCTTGTGGGGTTTAAAATATACAGAGAAAGTTAAATTACAGGATAACAACTGCATGCACGTCAAGAGGTAGGTAAATGGGACAGAGGGGTTTGAATGTACATACTTCAACCACGGGACTGGGATTTAGCTCAGTTGGTAGAGCACCACTCTGCAGTCTCTAAGGTCCTGAGTTTGATTCCCAGAACTGCAAAAATGGGAGAAGGACGTGGCAATCCACCAAGTCGTACATGACTCAGCAGCACCTAACAACAACAACTACTTCAACCAGGGGGAAGGTGAAAATATCACTTAACACTAGACTTTGATAAGTGACCATGCTGGAAATTCTAGGGTGATCACGAAAAGAATAAAAATGAATATGTTAGTTATACCTGAACTAATAAAAGAAAAATCTGATGTAAAAATTAAAATTTAAATTAAATTTAAATGGATTACATGTTCCAATAAAAAAGAATGATTATCCGACTAGATTAACAAGAAAAATACAAATATATGCTGTTTTCAAGAGACTCATCTAAAACATAATACAGAAAGTTAAAAAAAAACAGAAAGCAGGGTGCTGTGGTACATATCTCTAATGCCACCAACTCAAGAGGCCAAGGCAAGAGGATGGCAAGTTTGAAGCCAGAAGCAACCTGCACAATGGAGACCCTGTCTCAAAAACTTTTTTAAAAATTTAAAAAGGGGGTACAGCTCAGTGCTATGGAGCTTGCCCACCACATGCAATCCCCTGGGTTTAACCTCCCGGTACAGCAAAAAAAAAAAAAAAAAAAAAAAAAGATAATAGAAAAATATATATCACATAAACATCCAAAATAAACGAAGGCATACCTATGTTAGTGTCAGATAAAATGACATCAAAGAAAAAGCATCACTAGAGTTAAAAATAGTCACTCCATAGAAAGAGCTATAATTAGAAAAATATAAGAAATTAAATTTGAAGACACTTGATAAGTCTTAAATTACAAATAAAGCAAAGGTTGACAAAATTACTAAGAGAAACATACAGACATTAGTATTATATTGACATATTTTTAAAGATCTCTCAGTACATAAAAGAATAAGCAGACTACAAAAATCAGTAGGAATAGAGATACAATACAATTAACAAACTTGATCAATGGGCACACACAGAATACTGTATCTAAAAGCTGCAGAATATATGCTTTTCAAGTTTACATATTTACAAAACCTGACCACATGCTAAGCCAAAAGTAAGTCTCTAGAAATTTTAAGACATTAAAATCACTCACAGAAGTTCTCTAAGGAAAATGTGATGAAGCCACAAACTAGTTACAAAAAACACACAGAAAATTCTCATGTTACTTGAAATTAAGAACTATACTTTTAAATAACCCATGGATCAAAAAAAAAGCCACAGTGGAAAGTGGAAAGTATTGTAAAATTAATAATGAAAATATTACATATCAAAAACTACAGGATGTTGGTAAAGCTCTACCTGAAAGTGAAACAAACAAGTAATTTTAAATGCATATGTTAGGAAGGAAATAAGAATACAAGTTAATACTTATCTACCCATCTCAATAAGTTAGAAAAAGAAAAGCAAAATAATCCCCAAAGAAGTAAAAGGAAAATAGTGACTATAAAAACAGATATTGACAAAATAGAAAAATATGCATACAGATAGAAAAATCAACAATGTTGAAAGCTGGTTCTTTGAAAAAACCACAACTGCTTAACATCTAGTGAAATTATTCGTTAAAAAGGGAGGAAAAAAGATCCATATATCCAGTATCAAGAATAATAATGGCCAAAGAGAAGTGAAAACAAATATCTGGACAGAAACTTGTATGTAAATGTTGTAGGTAGCATAATTCTTAATAATAAAAAAAAGAAAAGATTCAATGTTCATCTACTGGTGAATAAATAAAATAACAGTATATGCATACAATGAAATATTATTTGGCAATAAAAACAAATGAAGCACTGATACATGCTACTACATAAGTGAACCTTGAAAATATGCTAAGTGAGGGAAGCGGGTTCAAAAAACTACAAGTTATATGAGATAGTTTATATGAAAATTTCTGAGTAGACACAAAATTTTTTTTCTTGAAACAGGGTCTCACTATGTAGCCCAGGCTGGCCTTGAACTCATGAACCTCCTGCCTCAGCCTCCTGAGTGCTGGGATTATAGGTGTGCACCACCATGCCTGGCTAGAGTAGGCAAGAGGAGACGACAGGAATAAGTGCTAGTGGGTGTAGTGTTTCATTCTACGTGAGGAAAATGTTATAAAATTGAGTGTGGTGATGATTGCACAACTCTGAAAAAAAGTACTAAATAGTATACTTGAAGTGGGTGAAATGTATGAATAAAAGGGGGGACTATCACTAAGGATTCTGAAGACACAAAATGATGAGTCTAAATATAATGCCAGTGCACTTGAAAATTCAGAGGAAATGAAAAAACTTTTATAAAAATATAATTTACCAAATCAGTAGTAAGAAGAAACAAGCATGAAGAAAGAATTCTACTGCTATTTTTAAAAACTAACCTTGTGCTGTGGATGTAGTTCAGTGGTAGACTGCTTGCCTAGCACGTGCAAGATCCTAGGCTCCAGGGTGGGTTCAATTCCCACTACCGCAATAACAAACCCTGAACCTGAACCTGTAACTACAAGTTTCCCATAAAGAAAATTCTAGGCCTGAATGGCTTCACTACTGAATTTTATCATGCATCTAAAGAAATAAAACCAAACTTAACATAAACACTTCCAGAAAATTAAAGAAAAAAAAAAGAAACCAGGTAAACTCTTTAACTCATTTTACAAGCCTTCCAAAACCCGACAAGGATACAAGAAAACAAAATTAGAAGCCAATTTCACTCACAAAGATCCAAAATCCCAAAGTAAAATAGAAGAAAATGAGATAGTGGCCAAATTGGGTTGCAAAGTTGATTTAGCAATAGGAAATCAATCAGTATAATTTGATTTGAAGAACAAAATCGTATGGTTATCTTAACATTAAGAAAAGCATCTGATAAAATCCAGTATCCATTCACAATTTAAGCTCTTGGCAAAGTAAAAGTAGAATGAAACTTCCTTAACCTTCTATCTTGGAAAAATCAAAGGAAACATCATATTTAATGCAGAAATGCTGAAATTTTTCATTTAAGAAAGGGAACAAAACAATGGTGCCCACTAAGACTATTTCTATTTAATATTGTAATCAAAGTACCAGCCAGCACCGTAAGACAAAAGTCAAACTATAACACTTTGAAAGGAAAAAATAAAATTTACTTTAATTGAAAGTAAGAAGATTGAATACCTAGTAAGATTCTACAGATAAATAGGAAAAGTAATAAAAGTTTAACACAATGGTTATATACAAAGTCAACATAAAAATATGAATAAAGTCCATAAACATTTCTAACATGAAAAATATCAAGTATCTAGGAGTAAAAGTCTCAAAAGCCATGAACAACTTTCTGGAGGAAATTACATAAACATTATTGAAAACAATTAGGGAGGCCCTAAATAAAAGAAATAGTGTCCCATGCCCATGAAGTAGAAAACAATATTACAAAGATGTCAATTTCCCCCAAATTGCTCTATAGATTCCATACAATTCCAATCAAGACACCAGATTGTGTGTATGTGAAAAATGACAAAATAATACTAAAATTCATATAAATGTGCAAAGAGCTGAAAATAGCCAAGATATTTTCTTGGAGGACAAAGAGGCGGAATAACTTGTTCTACGAACTACTGAGCCTTATTATAAAGCTATAATAAACAAGATAATGTGGAATCAGAACAAGGAGAGACAAATAGACCACTGGAATGGAACAGATGGAATGAAAATAGAACCATAATACCTACTAACATTTGCTTCTTCACAATAGTATGGAAAAGACAGTATGCTGGGACAATCAGCTATCTGTATGTGAAAAAATAATACTGTCCCCTACCTCACAGGATGCACAAAAATCACTTTCAGGTAAATAATAGATCTCTAAGTGAAAGTCAAAATCATAAAGCTTCTGGAAGATGACAAAAAAAGTCCTCAAAACCATGGGATAGGAAAAGATAACTTAAACTGAACCTGATCACTAGGTTAAACATAAAGGAAAACTGACTACATTAAAAATAAACACTTTGGTTTATGAAGAGACACACGGAAAATGAAAAAGTATGCCACACAAAGGGAAAATATGTTTGCAATCACCAAGGGCTAATTTCCAGCATTTAATAAAGAACTCCTACACAACAGCAAATCAAAAAAGGAAAAGATATACATGATACATTTTTGAAAGAACTCTGTAAAATAGTTATGAAAGCACAAACTTCTACCTAGAAAGTTTAACTACAAATACTAACGCTCTTAGATTTACATAGCAAAAACTTTTAACTATATATTAGCAAAAACTTTTAAAATGCTCACATTTCAATAAGCCAGTTGTCCCATTCCTCCTTAATTATCATTGAAAAGTCTTATTTAAGAAATCTTCCAAGGCCACAAAGACGATTATCCAAAAACTGAGAGCTACTTCAACAATATCCATCGTAACATGTTGTTGTTGTTTTTAGGTGCTGTCAAGTCAGTATCCAACTCATATCAACCCTACATACAACAGGAGAAACACTATTGTCAGTGCTTCTCTGCTGTTCATAGGGTTTTCAATGGCAGATTGATTTTTGGGAGTGGGTTGCAGGGTCCTTCTCCCAAGCCTACAGCACCTGGTGTTCCCAGGCGGTCTCCCATCGAGGTACTAACCAGGCCTGACCCTGCTTAGCTTCTGAGATCTGAGAGGATCAGAGCCAAAGGGCTACAGCTGCAGGCCTACCATGTAGTGGTAAATTCACATAATAGAATACTATACAGTAATGAGAATAGTCTACAACTACATATAATAAACATCTCACATTCAAAATTGTACACAAACAAGGTCAGAACAAAAGAGTACAGTAGGACTCCATTTACATAAAGTATAACAGCAAGCAAAACTAATCTGTGGTGTTAAAAGTCAGGAAAATGACTGGGGGATAGGGTGTAAGCAGGACTTCAAAGTTGATTCCCTACAACAGATGTTCAATTTCTTGATCTGGGTACTCATACACAAATGTGCTCAGTTGATAGAAATTCACCAAGTTGTTCACTATTGATAATGTGTCCTTTCTGAATGCTAAAATTCAATAAAAGGTTTTTTGGCTTTTCTGGTAGTACTGCGGGACTGAGCCCACGGACTTCTCATGCTTTGCAAGTATTCTGCCATTCATCTGTACCCCCAGCCCATTTTTTAATCTTTTATCTTAAGCCAGAGTCTAAGTTACAAAGGCTGCTTTTGGCCTCAAACTTGTGATCTTCCCGCCTCAGCCTCCCAAACTGTTGGGATTACAGGCATGCACCAGCATGCCTGGCTCTTTTTGGCTCTTTTTAAGTGTGAAGAAGTACATTTTTCAAAATTGTTTAGAGAATATGAGCACAAAAATGCTTTAAGTCCATTGTTTCAGGTCAAAGTACAAAAATCAACTAACAAAAGGAATATGTTAATCATCAAAAATACCATATTCATACAGGTATCAAATTCAACTTATAACTCTCAAACTTACAGTAATGTTAGTCTGAAACTATTTGAACCCAAGAGGGATAAGTTGACATATCCAGATTTAGTGACAAATGTTGATTTCTAAAGATCTAAGACAAACAACTTCATCTTGTAGCTTTTTGTTAAAGAAGTTTTTAAATGTTAGAAATTAACTAATGAAGAGAGTGACACATTAGTCAAACCCCCTAATTTTACAAATAAAGAAACCAAGGTCCTTTGAAGTTGGATGATTTGTCCAAGGTCATAAAAAGCTTTAAGTATAAACAATCAAAGGTATTTAATTAAGTTCACCCCCCCTCCCAATTTTCTAAGTTCTAGGGGATTTCCACCAGCAGGAGAGTTTATTTACTGGCAGTGTCCCTCAACACACACCATAAACAACTCAAAATTAATTTCTTTGCCATCAATTACTAATAGCCAAGTGTTCTTTCTGTGGCAGAAAAGATAAGCCTTTCTAAAAGTAAAGTTCATGATGTGTAGCCTGACAGATAACTTTCTGTTTACATTAAATGGTGACTTTAATATCAAATTTAAGGCATATTAAGGCACCTACACATATAGCATATGGTATCCCAGAAAAAAGACTAAAAATATCAATTATGGCCACAAATCTAAACCAAGGATATTGTAAAACCTCATACAAACAATAAAGGTGCTAACTTACCAATATTAAATTAATCTAGCTTAATACTAACTTCTTATTTAATTGATCATAATTAGAAGTTCTAAAAAATTATATTCTCCAACTCATCCCAATTTACTTCTATGCCCAAGAATGTTGTTGCTGTTGTTGTTAGGTGCCATCCAGTCAGTTCCAAATCACAATGACCCTCACGGGGTTTTCAATGCCTCATTATTTCGGGATTGCTTCCAGAGCAGATTGTCCTATGTCCCTCTCCAGTTTTTGAGGTGCTGGGGATGGAACTGAGGACCTCATAGAGTGCAGAGCAGCACTGTACCAACTGAGCTAAAGAAGTATATTTAAAGGACCAGGCACCATGGTGCATGCCTGTAATCCCAGCAACTCTGGGAGGCAGAGGCAGGAGGATTGCAAGTTCAAGAACAGAGGCAGTCTGCATAATTTAATGAGATTCTGTGTCAAAAAATAAAAAAAAAATGGGCTGGGAGGGCAGCTCAGTGGTACAGCACTTGCAAAGCATGCAAGTGCGAGGCCCTGGGTTCAACCTCCCGTCCAAAATAAAAGTATATTTAACATTTTTAAAAGAATGACTTATCACTTTGAAGCTAAATCCATAAAAAGTGAACAGTAGATAAATAGCTCATTTAGTAGTGTGAAAACATGCTTTTAAATTATAAAAGTGATTTATTCCCAACTCCAGCCCCACAGAGTTCTTTTTACCATCACAGTTCTCTCTCTTTTAAATTTTTTGTGGCACTAAGGGATTGAACCCAGGGTGCTCCACCACTAAGCTGCACCCCCAGCCCCCAGCCCCCTTTTCTTTTTCACTTTGAGACAGGGTCTTGCAAAAGTGCACCAGCTGCCTCTGGCCTCAAACTCACAATCCTCCTGTCTCAGCCTCCAGAGTCACTGGGATTATAGGCATGCACTATAGCTTGTGGCTAGACTTTCTCCTTTTATTTCAAATTGTAAAGTTCAGTGCCAAAAGGAATCTTGTCATCCCTAGATGAAGCACCAAGCCTTTGAAAACCTGCATAAAACTGAAAAACAAATTAGAAAATGGTTTTATAGCCACAGAAATTTATTCACTAAAGAACTGGAGGTCTCAATAATATAAATACAAATAATTAAAAATGACAACAATGAAATGCAACATGACATCTTCGAACAGAAAAAGGACATTAGTGGGAAAACTGATAAAAATTGAATAAACAGTGCAGTTCAGGTAACATTAACATAGTTTAAGTTTTGACAAGTGTACCAGGTTTGGGCAAAGACTTTATGAAAAATCTGTACTATCCTAGCAACTTTATGGTAAGTCTAAAATTACTCCAAGGTAAAAAGCTTATTTAAAAAGAAATGACTTTGCAAAAACGGACAAAAGTTGAGAAATGTATAATGTCCACAGTCAGTATCTATGGTTAAGTAACATATTTTCATCCACATAAGGCCTCAATGGAGGGTGAGGTGAGTTCCCAGAAAGGACTCTTTAAACGCTACGTATTTTTCCAACATTATACAACAAAATTAACCCCCTAAAAGTCTCAACCACCCCCCCCACTTTTGGCAGGAATAAAAATGAAAAGTCTAAAATAACTCCTCAGTAAGGAAAAGAATTCAATTGGAGGTACAACAGATATAGACAGTGGAGAGTCAAGAAGGATATTCTGGAGGTTCGCAAACAGTAAAGCTTAATAAAAATAAGTCCATAAGTAACATTTCTTATGCATTCACCTACCGGTTCAGCGGCTGTTTAAGTGCTTTGCACATATCAACACACTTAATCCTCCCAAGAACCCTGTAGGGAGGTCATTACTTTACTTACACTTTACAGATGAGAGGTTCTCTAAGTAATGGAAGAGAGATTTGAAGCCAGGCACTCTGGATGGACAGTGCACCTTTAACCACTGTGCTATGCAGTAAAACCTTCTGAGAAACCAGATCAGGGAAAAGCTCCTGCCTTTTACAAACCAGCCCCCACTACTCTCCCAGTCCTCCGCCTCCACGAGATAGGGAAGCATTCTTCCCAAGGCGTGGGGAGTCCTCGCTTGCTAGGCCCATGCTGGAAGAGGACCTCACCTCCCCATCTGCAAGACTGCATTCATTATCTTAGTACCTGATGTACTCAGGGCATGTTCTTACTGAGACATTGTTGTATATAAAAGTTACTTTTTACAGTGCTATCAGTATTCGAATTCAGATATGTTGGGCTGGTCTGGGAATCTGAACAACATAAGTCAATTTTTTTTCTGTGGGAAAATAGTGCTGACTTTAAAATAAAAGAAAGTCTTTATAGAGCATTTGGAAATTGAGGTTCCCTCTATACAGACTGTAACCTTATAGATGCCAAGATCATTAAATTTTAATAAAGGCACTGCAGTTACTCAATCCAGTTTTGCTCAAACATCAAAGACACATAGTTCTTTATACTTAACATGGTAGGAATGCTACTAAAAAATCAGCTTAATATTCCATGGGGTTTCCTGCACTATGGCCAATTGTGGATGGACCCAGCAGTTAATATGCTGCCTCTCTCTGGCCCCCTCAATAATCTTCCATGTAAAGTCTAATACATTTTTCATGGCTGTCCTCTACCAGAAGAGGTATCACTTCAGAAGGCAGTTAAAGTAGTAGCAGAAGTAGTAATGATGACAATGTTAATAACAAGAGCTAACTCTTTTTGAGCATTTCCCATTGCTATGCATGTTTTAAATACAATACATCCTCTGGCTCATTTAATCTTCACATGAGGTAAATACCACATTATCCCCAATTTCAAAAATGAGGAAACAGGTCAGAGATTAAGCAATTTGCTCAAGAACACAGAGCTAGTTAGTGTCAGAAAATCTGGCCATTTGAGGATTTTACCCTCAGTGATCATGTTTTTAACCACCATACTGTGTGCAATTAAAAAATTTGGTAAAGTTAAAATGAACAGCAGGGACAGACTCAAATTCATTTTTTGAACAAAAGAAGACCAAAAAAGGACACATCTTGCCTTTTATTAGAAATATTTCCTTCAACCAAGCTAAAATTAAACACATTTGTACAAAACAAATTCAAAATATATATGTGGCTTTGCTTTTATCACTTTGAAACGTCTCAATTGTTTGAGCTGTACAAACAGTGCTTACAGAACGTAACTCAACAGGCTAACAAAACTTTAAAATATTCAGGTGAAACACACTGTCCATGTTAACCACTAAGTAAACTAGTGTAAAATAACTGCAAGAGGCCCAATACTTTTGGAGAAGATTTTTTAAATCACTGAGAAATACGACAAACTAAAGATTGGTTCTTTCAACAGCCCTGTAAGACCTGCTTTGACAAACAAGAAGCTGAGATGGACTCAACATAAAATTTCTTTCAAAATATGTGCCTGAATTCGTAAATTCTTCATTGACAATCTAAAAAGCTTATCAGTTTATTTCCTAGGAGCGCTATTTGATCCACATAGCATACCGAATTTTGGATAGCTAAAGGCTATCTTGCCTGCAGCCATACCTCTGTGGTTATCTGATCCTATCAGATCTTGGAAGCTAAGGAGAGTCAAGCCCGGTTAGTACTTTGATGGGAGACAGCCTGGGAACACCAGGTGCTGCAGGCTTGGGAGAGGACTCCTCAACCCACTCGCAACAACCTGCCTTTGAAAACGCTATGAATAGCAGAGAAGCAGTACAACACTGTTTCTCCTGCTGTATGCAAGGTCACTATGAGTGACTGGATGGCATGTAACAACAACAACAAAGGCTATCTCACTAAGTAATTAACAGAAAACAGGCAATCTCCAACAACTTCTGGAGCACAAGCTGATTTTTTAAAATAATCTATTTGAACTTTAGATCTTGGCTTCCCAGGAAATAATGGCCAATGTCTAGCTTTCCAAGCCAGCCCACAAAAGCCTAAACATCCATAAAGTTACAAGAATACAACAAAACACCAAACCTATGTGGGCAATATTTCTATGGGAAAACCCATCTAGGATTCTAACTTGAGATAAAAGCAACTACCTCTGACCATTCGGTCTCGGAAGTAGGAAAAAATGAGTTCTTTCCTCCTTACCTGGGAGTTCTGAGCTTCCCTAGAACCACAGCCTCGGCCTGCCTGGTCAAGGCAGTTAGAGGAAAGGCAGGAAAAAAGGTAAGAAAGAGAGTGAGTTGAGGATGGACCAGATCAGGGTTACGGACAGCAAGACCCACCTGGTAGAGAAGATTGAAGGTGGAATGATAGCTGAAGGGAGAGAGGAAAAAGTGTGACGGTTGGGGGAACTGGGGAAGAGGAAGAACAATGCCCGCTTCTGCGGCACATGGGCTTTTACAAACTTTCCTCCTTCACGCTTAAGGAGAGGGTAGAAGGGAAACCATAGTAGGAGTCTTGACACTGCCTCCCTTATAAGGGTTATTCCCATTCTCCTTTTCAAGAAAGAATGAGGGGGGTTAAGGGCTCTTATCTGCGTCCTTCCTGATCTGCTATAGCACAGGAATTTGGAGGAGGGAAATGGACTCAGAGAAGTTTTGAAGTCCTCTTTGCTATCATTCATCTCATCAAAGACTTCAATGTCAGCTGAGAACCAAGGGAACGATCCAGGTAATGGCAGGAACAGCATCAGAAAGAGAGGAAGGAAACTAAGGTGAGAAATTTGAAGCAGGGAGGGAAGTCGGATATTGGAGAACAAATAAAATAATAGAGCTGTCAATGAATTAAACCATAATAAATGTTCTTAAATATTTAGGATTCAGTTTGGCAGTTCCAAGTATTTTATCAAGTCCACTTCACTTCTAGACAAATATTTGGGGCCGTGGTAATAATTTGAGGCTTATTATGCAGAAGATATGAAAATAAACTTCCAGACACACACAAGACAATTTCCTGGTACCTTTTTCTTTATATAGTGACAATATAAATCACTTCAGAAAGGCTTTTTTATTTATTTGTAGGCACTCAGTTGCATTACCACTTGTCAATTTTTTCACTCTAATTACCTTCACAAGTAGAGAAGCATATTTAACTCTTTCTTAGGAGTATAACTATAATTAAATATTTGCTCATTCAGCCTGAACACTGTCAAAACTCCAAGGTATTATTTAAAACAGTGCCACACATCATATTCATATTAACACACACACACACACACACACACACACACACACACACACACACGCTGATACGTACTGAGGAACACAGGACTTCTTTTTCCATTTCCATGAGAATCGGCTACTTCACTGAAGGGGCGCAAACAACTCACTTCTTAGAAAATGGAGGAGCAAATCCCAAACTGCATAAAACTTTTCTAGAATTTCCAGCCAAAGATAATTACATATGTAAACTTGACAAATGACCTGATGGATGAGCCCTACATAAGCATCATATTTATTTCTTTTTTGATTTCTGTGGCTGTTCTTCCAGTTGAACTCTACCCAGAGGTGGGCCCTCTTTTGAGCAGGGATGAGGGCCAGATGCACAGGCTCAACACCACATCAGAGATGCAGCAGCAGAGAGCAATGGGAGATCAAAGTGATGACCCCTCCAACCCGCCTCCACTTCCCACAAAATGTTCCTGATATTTCATCTACATCTCAGATACTAGCCTGGAGCCTCTAAGGTCTGTCAATTTCTAGTCCCACAAGAGATTGTGCTGGTTCCCCTAACAGCTGCCATATTTTCTATGAACACTGACCTAAGCCCAAAACCTTTGCACTAAATTAAACAGAAGAAAAACAGGGTAAGCTATCAAGTACTCCACTTGCCTGAGAAGGGCCGTGTGTATTCCTCCAAGCTCTCATAAAGCAAATTCAAACCCCTATGAATAGCTGCTATTTTACTTCTGTAATGCAATTTTAAATGTGAATCAGGATCAAAATAACCAAAATATTTGATCTTTGAAGTATCCTGGGCATGCTGAAGGGAGGCAAAGTTACCGTAAACATCTGAACTTCAGATAAGTCACTACGGGCTATTAGGAATCTTTACAGATCAGCAGAATTCTGTTCAAATGCTATCTCTGGCTAGAAAATGGATACATCTGAAAAGAAGAAAAAAAAACACTTGAGATTATCTTGAGTCAAGGACACTGAAAACTTTCAAGATTAAACTGAAAGATTCTTTTATAACAAAAATTTCCATTTTCATAAAACTTGTATCAGTCAGCACATAAATTTATGCAGAGTATAGTAGAAAGAACACATGCTCTAGAATCAGACAGACATGAGTTTTCAGTTTTAGCTCTACAATTTACCAGCTATATGATTTCCTCAGCCATGAGAATACTGGTGGTTAGTGCTGTTATCTGTCCAATAAAGATAACATTATCTTTAGCACAGGACAACTAGAAAGATTAAACTGAAATGCACATTACCCACTAAGCCCATTGCCTGAATATACTCAATGTTAGCTCAGTTAGCTCCAAGACAAATTGTACAGTGCGGTCTATAATTAAGGAGAAGAATGTGTCAAATAAACATAAGGAAGAAAATTCCACAAAACTTGCCATAGGTGATGCTGCCCTTTATAATTTAACACTGCAAAATTAAACTCTAAATTCAAAAGCCTTGATCGAAATTTTTTTTCTTACACCTGTTTTTGTATACTACTGCAAATCATTCCAAAAGCAAAGAAAAAAAAAACCAACTCTTCTAAAATGAAAGACTATAAAGCAAGCTCCGTTTGTCAAATTTTTTTATCCTACTCATTTCTGTTCTTTTACAAACCATGATATACACGCCAAAATCACTGTCTGATAGACAAACATCACTGAAGAACATACTAAACTGAAAAGCCCTATTTTGACCAAAGATAGCAAATATTCTTAAAGAATTTAAATGTTACGTTTTACTAAAGACGGAAAACGCTTTATACTTTAACACATCAACATTATGAACTTCTGACTTTTTATGCGGTTTACTTTATACTTCACTTTGTTCCCATCTCGTCCCACCCACCCCCACAATCCTGCTTTAATCCACTTTATGAGCACGCGCACGGTACTCAACTACAGAACTCCAACTGAGAATAATCTGTTGTTGGACCTCAGAGACCTGCTTATGCGATCTTCTTTAAATGAACATAGCCCATGTTTTCTCCTTACTCCAACTGAACAGGCCAACCTTTATTTGCAAACCTCTTCTACATCATTACTATTACTACTAACCTCCCGCACATGTCTCAACACCCTCCACAGAGCCAACCTTAATCCTGCTAGTTCTCATTCCCAAACACCTTGCCGAGGCGTGAAGCCGGTCCAAAAAGGTCCACTCTTCGCAATGTGCAGGAACCAGCGAGGAAGGACATCCATCCCCTCTGCCCAGGGAGCCGACGCCAATCAAGCCGCCCTCCCACTGCGGCCACTCCCTCTCCCCTCGGCCTCTGGTGCGTTCGGGGCGTCCAGGGCGGGTGCGGACGCGCCAGGCCCTGCGCAGACCTCCCGCAGCCCCACAGTCCCGGGGGCTGCCACAGGGCCAGGCCGAGCCGAGCTCCCGGGACACCCGCTGTCACTCACACGCCCACCGTCCTGGGCACGGGGTCACCAGGACGACCCCGGGGCAAGCCCCGACGCCCTGGCATGAGCAGGTGCCGGGCCTCCTCGCGGACACTCACCCGGCGATGGCTGCCCCACTGCCTGCCGCCGCCTCGCCCTCAACGCCCGTCGCTTGCTCCCGCGGGGGGGTCCGGGCCGGCGCCGCTTCCCCGCCCGACCCCCCTCGGGTGCGCGCCTCGCGGAGCCCAGATCCGGTGTGAGCCGCCGCCGCCGCCGCCGCCCCCTTCTCTCCCTCCTCCCTCAGCGTGTCCCTCCCACCGAGGCCCGCCTCGTATTTCCTGGATCCGGTCGCAGCGATAGCTTGGCAAGCGCTGCCGTCGGCTTTGGGGCTTCCGTCGGGAGGCGTCGCTCGCCAGGCACAAAGATGGCGCCGCCGGGGAGTGCCGTGGGCGATCTCGCGAGTCTTCCCCCACCGAAAAAAAGTGATAAATGAGCCTGGGCAAACGCTGCCCCATATCGGAAATGGGCAGTACCAGTTATGAGGGGAAGTCATTGCGCCTGCGCGAGAGCGCGGGAAGGCGCATTCCCAGAACGGCCCCTGAAAGTGGGACGCGGTGCTCCGGGTTTTACCTGTTTCCTCTAGAGGCGCGGGGCGGAGTAATCCGGAGTGAAACTGGTAAAGGGCTTGGCAGGAGCAGGTGGCAAAGTGAGAGGCGTCCTTTAAGCCTGGGTCATCCCTCCGAAGCTCAAAAGGCCAACACATTTTTGCGTCCCGGAGAATCCTCCATCCCTTGGCCCCTCCGTGTTCCCACGGTGACTATGTTCTTTGCAAAGTCTCAGATGCCCCTTCGTCCTGTTGGTTCAAGTTAGCGAGAGCTTCCTGTGTGCTTTGAACTGGGCTCACAGCTGTTAGCCACGGCCCTCCTGTTTCTCACATCACCATCTAACTTTTCTTTTGGTGCTACGTGAGCCTTTCAAATCTCATACAAATAACTCCTTTTCTAGTTTTACTTTTCCTCGCTCATTCATTTATTCAAACCAGTGTTGTTCGGTCTCCTGTGTGCCAGGTGCTGAGGAAACAGATACGCTCTGACCACAGGAAGCGATTGGCCTGGGAGGGAGAAAAAACAATGACAGTTTAGCACAGTAAGGTCTCTGATACAAATGAGTAGAGAGAGGGCTGACGGATATAGAAGGAGGGCGTCATGAAAATACCCCAAAGAGAACATTCTTGAGGGCTTTCTCACAAAATTTAGTCTTGTGAAGCAGTTAAGATGATGTCAAGAAACTAAACTGCCCCAATTATGGAAACAGCATTTAATATAAAGAATTGATTATTAGGCAACTGAAAAGGCCAGAAAAGAACTCAGTGTATAACACAAGTAGCAACTGCAGGACGCCATTACAGTATCAGGAGGGAGGATGAAGAGAAGAGATTGGAATATAATTCAGACATTTAGAGGAGAGCCTTGTGGAAGCAAAACTCAGACTTCTGAGGAGAAAGCATCCCTTAGTGCTGGTGTCTCTGAGGGGAGCTCATAACACTGGGTTGAATCCAAGTGTGCAATGGGAAGGATATGTTCCTCCAGCTCTAAGAGCTTCCAATCTCCCTTCAGCCTGGGGATGAGAAAGAGATATGTGTTCAAGAGCTGAACTTGACCCGTATCCTCAAGCTAAATGTCTCCAGCATCAAAAGCTACCCATTTTAGAATCTCAACAAGGTCAGAAAAGAGGAAACTGTGCACTTCTGTCACATACTCCACATATGCAGACCGTTATGCTAAAACATTTGTAAAAAAAAAAAAAAAAAAACCTGCTTTAAGGTCAGGGTTTCATGCCAAGAAGGGTAGCACCAGGCAATTTACAGATCCATGAGTGAGAAATAAATGCTGATTGCAGTGTGGCACTGAGACTGTTGCTTACTGCATAGCAAAGGCAGACTAATACAGCAGCTCTGCTCCACAAAGTAAGCTGAGGTTAGTCTCCCACTGTCTTCTTGCTTCACCATCCCTAGAGTGTTGTCCTAGTCTACATGGTTCAGAATGCCTCAGCATCACATCATACCACATTCTTTTCCTCAGGAAGGAGAAGCCATATCCATTTCCTTTAAGGACTTGACCCATTGGCCAGAACTTGATGGAATTGCTGTATCTACCTACAAGAGAAACTGGGAACTGGGGTCTCATTCTAAGTAGTGCTGTATGTAGTTGAAATGTCTATTACTGTGGAAAAAAGATTGATGGAGAAGGGAGATAACTTGATTTAAAGTTATATCTTGTCCTCTTTCCCAATTGAGTCCTGCCACCACTTACAAGCTTGGAAGCAAAGAAACAGGGGGAACCCTTCTCTTTCTGTCCCTCAGACTTCTACTTCACTCCTTCATCCATGTCTCGCTAACCATATCTTCCTTCTGGGGTGAAGAGAGCGGGAATGGAGCTGGCAAAATTACTGCTTCACTAATATTGTCATAAGATGGCTTTTTCCTCTCTAGACATGGCAGATGGCTAAAATTGGCTCTTTGTTTCTTGATCTATTTTTTGGTTTCTTCTCAGGCTCACACTGGGAAGTGATCCTCTTTCCCCTTTCTGACCTCTCTCTTCTTAGCCACTGGACTCTGTTACTTTTCACTGCTGTTATAAGATATCTCTTGGTTGTCAGTGCCTTATATGTAATGGGCATCCAAATGCTGGCCCTCAAGTAGAGAAGCATGATTTTTCAGGACCTTCTTCACTGCATAATTCTTAGATTTGGGCTCAATCTTTTCTAACTTATCTCTGTCCCTGCCCCTTGTGGGATACGCACAGCTTTTTATGGCCAAGATCTCCTCACCCATTAGCAGGGTGTTAGGCTGGACACAAGCTTTTTACTTCCTTCTGAAAAACTCATCTGATCCATGAGAAACCTTGTCATATCCTTGCCATACTGAACAACAGGCATGCTGCCATGTCATTGGTGTTCCAGCAAGCTTCCTACCTTCAGAATTTTTTCATGAGGCAAGCTGCAGTGTCTATATTGACACAGGCTTACAAACTCCAAGGATACATGGCAGGCTCATCTCAAAACACTCCAGAGGTTTGACCTATAGAAATCTACACTTCAGTCACCAAGTGGCTCGTGGGTGATACATCTTGAAGACACCTCTAACTCACCTCTCGGAGGCCCCCTAATTGGCTTCACCTTCCCTACTAGGAAAGAAAATCTCCAACAGTCCTTCAAAGATGATAATTAATAAACACCTCACTTGTAGTCTTCTCTTATTTAGGCTGGAGGAAGTATTTGAATGATAATCATAGAACCGGTTTTGCCACCTCTTGGTGAGTCCTGTGGAAAAGAGCATAGTCTCTCTTCAGAATGCAATAGAATTTAGTGTGTATTCTCTTCACCTATATCAGACATATCTTCTGTAGTGTTTCAGATATGTTTGGCCTTAATGTTGGGACAATTATCTATTGTCATATAACAGACCATTTCAAAAAATAGTAGTCTAAGATAATAATTTATTTACTCATTATGCAATGGATCAGCAATTAGAAGTAGGCTCTGTTTGGCAGTTCTGATTTCACTTGGGATCACACATGGTGGCAACAGTAGAGGCTATTCATGAGACCAACGATATCTAGTGTCACCTCCAACTCCACAAGGAATGATTTAAAAGCTAAAAAGTTATCTGAGGCTTTCATAGGTCATTTCATTAGGCTGTCTGCCTCTTAGCAATAAGTTATTGAGGAGAGCTATAGTTCTCATAGTCATGTGCAACTTCACTTGGCAATGAAATGGTTCCATTAATTTTAGGCAATACTGTATGGGATATTATGTCAAACTGAAGATCATTTTGTAAACTAGGGAATGGTAGTACTGGTAGGTGAACTGTGGATAGGGAAGGAAAACTCTTACTGGGAGTATGAGTCAGTTATGGAAAGAATGAATTGCTGTCGCACAGTCACACACACCCTGTGGAAAGGATCCAAAGTAATCAATCTGCCAAAGTGGCTGGCTGGTCTCCTTGAGAAATGGTGCCATGCTGTGGGCTCAGCATTGATCTCTGTTGCTGGTAAGTAGCTAATTGAATCCTGGTGGAAGGGAGCTCTTGCTGGGCCTAAAAGATGACTCTGGGTTCAATTGAGAGGATCCCGTGCCTCTTTTTCTCCCTCCTTGTGGTGCAAGCCTAAGAGAACGTTGTCAGTGGTGGAAGATTCAGGCTGCTTGATGTCAGGCAATGTGAATTGTGGGTGCCAGTTGTTTACAAGGCTTGTCAGGGACTTTGGGGTTAATGTGATATTACAGTCTTCCTGTGAGGTGAAGAAGTCCCATTGGAAACTGACTATGGGTATATTCCTTCCCTCTGGGAGATGGGCAAATCCCTTGTTCCAGTTAGCTTTTTTGCCTGCAATCCAGCTTGAGTACCTAGGATCAAATTCAGATATATATGTTCTTTGTGGGCTGGGATTTAGCTCAGTTGGTAGAGTGCAACTCTGCAGTCTCTGAGGTCCCGAGTTTGATTCCCAGCACCGCAAAATGGGAGAAGGATGTGGCAACCCACTCCCAAGGCAATCCCGAAAACAGTCAGCCATTGAAAACCCTATGAGGGTCACTATGAGTCAGATACCGACTCGACAGCACCTCAAAACAACAACAACAATGTTCTTTGTGCAAAATACCCTATTTGAATTATGTTAATATTCTACTGTGTAACCCCTGAATTGATTTTTATCTTGTGATTTTTAATAGAAAAAGTAGTCCCTTGTAATCTAAATATTCATGTATATTTTATGAATTATTCTGCTTCCCACCTAAGCTTCATTTAGTACTTGCCCCTGTACTGGCCAGTATCCTATCAAAAGTCACAATGTACCAGGCACAGTGGTAGATGCCTGTAATCTTAGCATTTGTGAGGCTGAGGCAGTGGGATCATGAGTTTGAAGCCAGCCTGGGCTACATAGGGAGACCTTGTCTCAAAAAATCAAAATAGGGGGAAAAAAAGAAGGAGAAAAAGAAGTCACAGTGCTCTCTTAGCTTGCTAGAAGAATTAAGGGCAGCCAACAACAACATTCTCATTTTCCCTATCATAAGCACAAGGAACAACTGAATTGAACCCTTTTACATCAAGAGGCCTGAAGAAGAAATATATTATCAATTAGATGCAAAGGACAAAAAAGAAGAGGTATCAACTTTCTGTCACCCCTACCCTTTCACCCCTGAGTCTACAGCAGAACATATTATCTCACATCTCATCACGCTCTGGCTTAAAAGTTATGTACCTGGTGATAGAGAATGGATTAATGTTCCTCTTAAAATATGAATCACCTGTACTCACTACAGCCACAGCTCCCTTGGGAACAAGTCAGAAAATGAGGGTTGGTTTTCAGGCCAACTGAACTGAATTGATGTTGTTAGGTGCCATAGAGTCGAGTCCGACTCATAGTGACCCTCATAGGGTTTATCAATGGCTGTTTCAGGATTGCCTTGGGAGTGGATTGCCACATCCTTCTCCCATTTTGTGGTGCTGAGAATCGAACTCGGGACCTCAGAGACCAAAGAGCAGCACTCTACCAACTGAGCTAAATCCCAGCCCTGTCAACGCTCTAGGTAGAACTGAATTGATAGAAGCTACCAATCTCAGCAATCCCAATTGAGGAACATGATTGGCCCTGTCACTTCCCTCCCTTTGCCTGCTGGGACTAGCACTCCTCACCATGGAACATTTCTGAAGCATTCAGCTTCAAACCTCCACGTAAAATAGGCTGAATCTTTGGATGCAACCACCATGTGGATCAGTCTCTCCTTCTGTCCAATCCTGTCTTCCTCACTTCCTTGCAGGTATGTTTCCTAAGAGAATTTCTCAGTAAACCCTCTGCACTCAGTTATCTCTAAATCTATTTCCAGAGAACAGAATATAGTAGATGCTATGATTTGAATGTTACCCCAACTCATATTGAAATTTAATTGTCATTGTAACAGTATTAAGACGTTGAAATTTTAAGAGGAGATTTGGCCATGAGAGCTCTACTCCCATGATTGGATTAGTGCTATTACTGTGGGAGAAGATTTGTTGTGGAAAAGCTAGTTGGCCTTCCCTGCCTTCTCCTCTCTTTTCCTTTCTCTTTCTCCTTCTCTCTCATCCTTTCACCTTCTGCTACAGGATGAGGAAGCAAGAAGGCTTCACTACATCCTGGTTCCTCAATTTTGGGCTTTCTAGCCTCCAGAACCATAAGAAATAAATCTTTATTCTTTATAAATTACCCAAGTAGTCTGTAATAGTAGCATAAAAACAAAGACAGTGGAATATTGCATAGTGGAGTAAGTTGTTTTACTGTCTAGTATCTACTAACCCTTCTTCCAGCAATTGTCCCAGATTTCTTTTGGGAGGGCTGGAGGTGAATGCTCCCCCTTTAAGTGGATGTACATTTGGTAAAGTGTCTCTACCTCCAGTTCCAATGGTGATCATATTACTCAGCTGTGTCCAATCAAAGCCTCACATTCTTCAGGCCACTGTAATGGGCTTAGGAGTAAGCACATGACTTAGCCAGAGATAATCAGAATTTTTCTAAGACTTCCAGGAACACACTGCCACTTTTTCTTAAGAGAATGTAAGATTTGGAGGTTCTACATCCAACTCAGCACTGCAGGAGGAACTGTCTAAAGAATTGTACCAATCCAAAGGAAGTGAATTGAAAAATGGGGGTGGAGGAGAGAGGGAGGGGGAGGGAGAGAGGGAGGTATGCAAGAGGAAGAAACTAAATTTTGTGGATATCATTTGATTTCCCGCATCATGAAATATCTAAACCAGCCCTATCCCCTACACTATACAGTTACATGAACTAATACATTTTTTCTTGCATATCTGTCACTTGTAAATGAGAATCTGAACTAATATACCATTAATGAATAAGTACAAAAATGAATGTTTTGAACACTGAAGACCATGACTATAGGTAAGAACAAAATATTTATATTGTGTCTTAATAAATCTAATTTGTGCCTAGTGTACAGCATAAGTATGCAAGACAGAAGTGTTCAAGAGGCTTCTGTTAAATTAATTATAATTGTACAAAAGGAAACAAACCTGGAGAACCTAAGGTGACACAGTGAATTTGGACAGAAGCTAGATTTAAACCTCTCCCCTCAAAAATCACTTAAATCAATTTGTGATTTAAGTGCTGATTTTATTGCTGTTGTTGTAAGGTGATGTCAAGTCAGGTCCAACTCATAGCAATCCTACACAACAGAATGAAATATTCCTTGATTCTGTGCCAAGCATATGATCTTTTATATGCTTATCTTCATTGTTGCAACCACTGTGTCAATCCATCTAGTTGAGGGTCTTCCTTTTTTATCTTTGACCTGCCACTCTCCCAAACATGATGTCCTTCTCCAGGGATTGGTCCCTCCAACAACATGTCCAAAATATATAAGAGACAGTCTGCCATCCTTGCTTCCAAGGAGCAATCTGATTGCAATTCTTCTAGGACAGATCTACTGATTACAAAATATTGTAGCTGAGAGTGTTCTTTGTTCTTAGGAAGACTACAGCTAACTTCCTTAATACACATAAAACATGGTTTGTTTTAGCTGCTTTCTTTTCCAGATTTTCTTGACGTTTTTATGAAGCACAGTTTCCTTTTCATAGTAACCACATAATAGTACAAAGAAACATTTGACAGGTGAAAATTAATGTTAAGAGAATTGCCCAAGGTAATAGGTCACTGGTACAGCCAAGAAGGGAATTTGGCCCGTCCCTTCCCCAAAGGAATGAGCTCTCTTTCAGGAAATAGCAAATATCATGTACTTGTAGCCATAGGGATTCATTTGTGGTTGAACATACATTCTTGCAGCCAGTTCTGACAATACAGAGATGAGTAGGACAAAAATCCTTGGCTTCAAGGTATTCCAGTTTATTGGAGAAAAATGTCACATAAACAAGTAATCATAATGGGATGTAGCAAATGAAGATGAAGTTTATGATTTTGGTGTTCTAGAAGCTATGAGTCCTGAGGAAGGAGGTGTTTGGGAGAGTGGAGGTTGAGAAAGTTATGAGAAAGAGAAAGCTGTATGGGGATGTTGTCCCAAAGCACACAATAAAAATTAGTATACTTAGAAGACTAAGGCCAGGGGATTATAAATTCAAGGCCAGCCTAGGCACAAAAAGGAAAAAAAAAACACCTATAAGTATATCATATACAGTTGTTATGAATGAAATACCAAACATTTAAAATTAAAATTTATTGTTACTTCAACTTAACCAGGAAAAATTTTATAAAGGATTTTTTAAAAAAATTTCTCCTTTGGCACTTAGAAAAGACCATTTATTTACTACCCATCTCATGCTCCTGATCAGAAAGTTGTGGCACCATGAGAAGTGTTTCTAAACTCATTCTGTAACCTCTGACTCCTTTTTTATGAGCTCAGAATGAACAGTTGAGAATAAATCATGTGCATAAGAATGGCTCTTCTTACATATAGGCAGTTTCTGACTTACAATATCTCACCTGACAATTTTTTGATGTAATGATAATATGAAAGCCATATGCATGCAGTAGGAAATACACTTTAAAGTTTTATTTGTTCCTGAGCTAACAATATGCAGTCTGATACTCTCTAGAGATGCTGAACATCAAAAGTGAGTACAGTTCCTAGTCAGCCACACAAGCATGAGAGATTAAGAGGGGGAACAGCTGATATGCTATAGTGTACTGTACTATAAGTTATGATGTTTACTAGGTTTTTGTTGTTGTTGTTAGGTGCTGTTGAGTGGGAGTGGACTGCCATATCCTTCTCCTAGTTCAGTAGGTTATTGTTAGGTGCCATCGAATCGTGTGCGACTCATAGGGACCCTCACAGGGTTTTCAATGGCTGTTTCGGAATTGCCTTGGGAGTGGATTGCCACGTCCTTCTCTGAGTTTTGAGGTGCTGGGAATCAAACTTAGGACCTCAGAGACTGCAGAGCAGCCCTCTACCAACTGACATAAATCCCAGCTCCAGTTCAGTAGGGAAGGTGTAGTAAATACATTTTTGTCTTATGATATTTTCAACTTAATAATGGGTTGGTTGAGATATAACCCCATCATGTGTGGAAGACCATCTGTATTTCTTATGCAAGGGGACAATCTTGGGGTAGCTGATAAACTGCATGCATAGTTCTTTTGAGCTAAACTGGGTGCACACTAATTTCACACTGGATTAGGAATTAGGAACCTAAACCTATTCCCACTTCCATGACTAGCCCCTTGACCTCATTCAAGTCTCTGAGCTGGGTTTCCTATTAAATGGATCTATGTCCTGATCCACCCCACTTAGATGATTTCTGTGAGTCCCATGGGCTAACATACTTGATTTTCTTGTGAACTATGAAGTCCTATGGCCCACAACTATGTGATCTTTATTGTTGTTGTTGTTAGGTGCTATCAGGTTGTGTCCCACTCATAGCGACCTTCATAGGGTTTTCAATGGCTAATTGTTTTGGGATTGTTTCAGGAGTTGGCTGCCATGCCCTTCTCCCATTTTTGCGGTGCTGGGGATCGAACTCAGAGCATCAGAGTGCAGAGCAGCACTCTACCAGCTGAGTTAAACCCCACCCTATATGATCCTTAGGCTGTTGTATTTTATTTTTACCTAGAACAATCTGGATTTCACTTTGACTCTTTTCAAAACATTTTAAAAAACAATACCTTTTCTAAATAAATCAGAATTTCAATTGGAAACGATAATGAAGGCCCATGGATTGATACGCTGGAGAGCTTACAAAATGTTTTCACTTTGTGACACCTTTGCCACACCTTCATTTCAAATATTCACTGGAACATTAGAAGAAAAGAGCAAGAATATAGTTTACCAAGATCACAGATCCCTTGTTCTTCTGTTCCATCCAGTATATTTCCTGGTAAATTTTTTTAGAAAAACATTTTCAAACATAGAATATGGTTCATATGTGTGATGTCCAAAAGACAGGCTAAGGAATAATGCTTGGCAACACTTAATTTAGCATATTTGGTTAGAAAATTGTAAATGAAGCATTTTATAGTCAAAATTATGTTGGTAATTATTTAAAATATTATATCACACTCAATTATCTTCAGTTCTACCATTGTAACATAATTATTTTCCTGTTTTGCACATTTATTTATTCAAAAATATGTAAGGAGACTTAATGATGTGCTACAAGTCTTATGCTACAAGGTAGGGTCATAGCAGGAAACTTGCACATATCACGCTCTCGCACATACCATTGACCAGAAATTAATCTCATGACCACATCTAATTATAAGGGAGACTTGGAAATGAAGTTTAATTTTAGCTGGCTATATAAGCAGTTCAAAATTCTATTATTATAGAAGTGACAAACAGATATCAAGGGAGAACTATAGGCCCCTGCCATCCTGCTATTATGGCCATACAAGCAACTGCATGTGCCATTCTTCCCACATATAGATCATATCCACCAAGGGAGAGAACTCCAGAGAGCAGTCTTGTTATGATTTATATCTCAAAGCCCAGGACCTCTAAGTGATGTTGGATTTCCTATATTGGGTTCGGATGTGTCTCCTCGTATCCTGCAATTTATAAAAAATAAGACATGTTTCCTGTCCACAACATAATGGTAGAGTGGGAGTAAGGTAAAAAGAATAAAAACATTGTTATAAAAAAGGAGAAGTGAAACCACTCAGCAATCATCAATTTATAGCAATTTATAGCTTTTGGGAACCCAAAAGCTCCTCATTCTAGCAGTGGATGGAATTCCTTAGTTCCTCTGATACACCTTATCTCTGCTTTCTTAAAGATACTCCTCACTCTTATCATTTAAGGCCCTTGTCTCTGCCTTCTAGAAGGTTCATTTCCATTGATTATTATGGCTGCATTTGTAGTGGCCCTTTCTTGGGACATACTGAACTTTGACAGCCTGTTTTCTGCTGAACATAGAGTGTCCTGATACTACTTGGGAGCTCTAATCATTGTAGGCATTTGTAAGCCAAGCTTTTGGTTTCTTTGCCTTTTGGATTCCCTCTAACACATAATAGGCTTCTGGTCTATTTGCTACTTGTCAGTAACATATAGAAACAATCATAGCCTAAGATCTCTTCCAAGTAAAGTCTCTTGCTGCATCACGGTTATCTGTGCTGACTCATCTTACTTTCATTTAACTTAATAGCTTCTTCCTTAAGATATTCTTACTAGGTTTGGCTGGGAAGTTGAAAACATTAAAGTGATTTGTACCTTTGCTCTGGCTCTCATTTATTGGTCAGGAAGGAAAGTGGCTTAAGGAATCACTGGATTATCTTTTACCAATTCTTCCCTTTTCTTCAGCCTCTTTAAACTGCTTCCCTGTGGGGCTATAAAAAGCAGTTGCTTTTTGTTGTTGTTGTAGTTGTTGTTAGGTGCTGTTGATTCTAGTACAACTCATGGTGACCACATGTGCAACAGAATGAAATGCTACCATACATTGTGCCATGCACACGATCTTTTGTATATTTGAGTCCATTGTTGCAGCCATGGTGTTTCTTCTCATTTTGAGTTGTGCCACATCAGCAAAAGGAGGTCCCAGGGGCTTTACTCCATTCTAATGACTAAGGTCAACTCTACTTTGTGGAGGCAACTCTTTTCCAATCACTCCTTGAATGACTTCCAGCATGGGAGGCTCATTCTCTTCCACTATATTTGACAGTGCTTCTCTGCTCTTCGTAGGGTTTTCAATGACTAATTGTTTTGGGAGTGGGCTGTCAAGTCCTTCCCCCTAATCTGTTTTAGTCTGGCAGTTCAGCTAAAACCTGTCCACCATTGGGGGCACTGCTGGTATCTGATACACAGGTGGCATAGCTTTCAGCATCACAGTAACACACAAGCCCCCACAGTATGTCAAGCTGACAGAAATTGGTAGGGGTGGGAGAGAAATACAGTAAGGTAGGCTTTTGCAATTATGTGGGGGTTTGAAATTACAAGCCACAGTGTACCCTTGACAGAACTATATTCCCTATACTACTGAAATAAACATCTTCACATGTTCTTCATATAGATGCTCTCCTGGTCTCACAAAGAATTTTTGGTGGTTGTCTGGCTATTTCTGACCAGGGTTTATCCCTCCATAGGATGTTGCTAAAAGTAACAAGATGTAGCATACTTTCCTCCAAAAGTTCAAATCTTTCTTATCATTTATTGCAGTGCTGTTGCTTCCAATACCTGTGACATTTCTTCCAAGATATTGTGGACTTTTGTTGATGCTGTATCTAGCTAAAACTTCTATTTCCTTGGAACAAGAGAAAATGGATATTGGGGGAGAACTAGAACTCTCTGACACAAATGCCTATTAATTCAAAGTGATTCTTAATTCTACTCCATCAAGTGAGTCAGCAACTTGTAGAAGGCATGGGGCCAGTGAAAAAGAAAACTGGCATCATCAGATTGCCATATTGTACAGTGTGAAAGGACTCATTGTAAAAAGGAAACCCAATTCCCCCCAACACATCAAAAACAATATAGCTAAACTTTTCCTTTTTAAATATGGTTGATATAGATGCCTAAAGATTATCTAATAACTAGCGATGAAACAGACTTTCTGGGCTCTGTCAAAAACTAAATGAAGAAGAATCTGATTTTGAAGGTCAAGCAAAATAGCTACATGCTGATTTAAAAACCTATAAAGATGGGAAAACCCAAGCACCATTATAACTTGTCAATATGGTTGTCAGGTTACTGAAGTCATTTTAAAAATTCTTTTATTCTCTTTTACATATATTTAATATGTATGTGGAGCTTATAACATTGTAATACCTCATTATGTTTCCTCCCTTCTTACATTGTAAAGCCAATCTTTAAAGAGAATTTCAAAATGATTATCACAGGTTTTTTTCTTCTTCTCAGCCTGTACTTGTGCTTTATTATGTGTTATTTTTAATGTTCAATTTGTCTGATAAATGTAGTCCAATTAATTGATCTCTAGAAATAAAGATACCTTCATTAGTTTTTCCTGTCAATATACAAATTAAATATCAATTTTATTTGATAATGGAAACAATGACTATTCTAAGAGATTCTGGAACAAAGTCAACAGACATTGTTTTTGTTGTTAGGTGCCGTTGAGTCTGTATCCGACTCATAGCGACCCTCATAGGGCTTTCAATGGCTGAGTGCTTCGGGATTGCCTTGGGAGTGGATTGCCAGGCCCTTCTCCCATTTTTGCAGTGCTGGGAATTGAACTCGGGGCCTCAGAGACTGCAGTGCAGCGCTCTATCCACTGAGCTAAATCCCAGTTTAAATTCATGTAGTTATTTACACTAATATGAAATATACGAGATTTTTGTCCATTTTGCAGTATACCTGGTACCTATAATAGTATTTGGTGGACACTCAACAAATATTTGTTGAATTAATGATGGATATTTTTTGAGACAGAATCTAGCTATGTAGCTCAGGCTGGCCCTGAACTCACAATCTTTTCACCTCAGCTTCCTGAGTACTGGAAATATAGGTGTGAGTCACCACACCTGGCCCTATTAATAATCCTAAAATACACTAGAAAATATTTAGCCCAAGTAGTTAGAAAAGAGTCGTTGTTGTTAGGTGCAGTTGAGTTGTGTCCAACTCATAGAGACCCTACGTGCAACAGAATGAAACACCTCCACACACTGTGCAGTGCCCAGCACTATGTCAGTGCTTCTCTGCTATTTATAGGGTTTGCAATGGATGATTGTTTTAAGATTGTATTGGGAGTGAGCTGCCACGTCCTTCTCCTATTTTTGCAGTGCTGGGAATCGAATCTAGGGCCTCAGAGTACACAGAGCAAGCACACTACCAACTGAGCTACATTTGAGCCCAGAAAAGAGTGAAATTTCTTCAATTTTAGTAAGGAGAAAACAGGATGGGATTATATAATTTTGAGTATTAAGTTCATGAATCCCTTCAGATCAGGTGAAAAGGAATTTAATCTCGGCTTAATGTCTCTGAATGGTCATACCAGAAGAAAGGAGGAGTGGCACAAATTATGAGTACACAATTATGTGACAGACTATCACAGATGTGTGTCTCTGATGGAAAATGACGGCTAAGGAGACACTGATCCAAAGGATTGGCAACATTATTACTGAAATAAACATCTTTACATATTCTTCATATAGATACTCTCCTGGTCTCACAAAGAATTATGAAGTGGTTTCTACTATTCTTATTTTACAAAAATGTGTAAACTGAGCTTCAAGGAATTAATCTGTCCAAAGTCACACAGCTGTCAACTTGCAGAGCCAAGTCCTGAAGGTTTTTGACAATAAAGGTTCCGTTTGATAAAGAAGTCATTTTAGGGGCTATGGGTGTGGTCAGTGGTGGAGCACGTGCCTAGCATGAGGAAGGCCCTGGGTTTGATACACAGCACTCTCCTAAAAAAAGAGTCATATTTTTACTTCATTTGCATTTAGCTGCTCTGTAATTCTCTCCTTCCCTCTCATCCCCTTCTGCAGCCTATCTCCTATTTATATTGTTACAGATATTGTACTAATATTATAATGTTATGAAATGTCCTGAGTTAATAAAGGGTTTTTTCCTCTTCTAGTCTCCAAAGATGGGGGCTAGGATTTAGCTCAGTTGGTAGAGCTCTGCTCTGTAGTCTCTGCGGTCCCGGGTTTGATTCCCAGCACTGCAGAAATGGGAGAAGGATGTGGCAATCCACTCCCAAGGCAATCCAGAAGCAGTCAGCCATTGAAAACCCTGTGAGGGTCGCTATGAGTTGGACATGATTTGACAGCACCTAAGAACAACAACAAGTTTCTAAGGTGATGCGTAGTCAGTTTCTAAATGGTCTAGAAGGAAATAACGATTATTGAAACCAAAGTCCAGAATTTTCCACCAGCAACCTGTAATGTGACAGATTCTGGGAGAGCTAATTTTTTAAGAACACTGTTATGACCTGAATGTTTGTGCACCACTACAATTCATACATTGAAGCCTTAACCCCCAATATGATGATATTTGGAGACAGGGTCTTTGGGAGGTAATGACATTTAAATGAGATCATGAGAGTGAGGCTCTCATGATGGCAGTAGTGGAAGAAGACAAAAAAAGAGGAGGAGGAAGCAGAGATATTTCTCCTCATACACAAAGTGAGGAGAGGCCATGTGAAGACATAGTGAAGGCCGGGCGTGGTGGCGCACGCCTGTAATCCCAGCACCTCGGGAGGCAGAGGTGGGAGGATCGCAAGTTCGAGACCAGAGGCAGTCTGCGTAATTTAGCGAGACCCTGTCTCAAAAAGTAAAAAAAAAAAAAAAAAAAAAAAAAATGGGCTGAGGTGCAACTCAGTGGTCCAGCACTTGCAGAGCATGCAGGCGCGAGGCCCTGGGTTCAACCCCCAGTACCCCCCCGCAAAAAAAAGACATAGTGAAAAGTTGGCCATCTTCAATGCATGGAGAGAGCACTTACTAGTAACTAAAACGTTTAGCACCTTCATCTTGGACTTATCAGCCTCCACAACTGTGAAAAAATAAACTTATGTTGTTTAAGCTACCTTGTCTATGGTATTTTGTTACAGTAGTCCAAGCTGATAAAGATATACCCTAAAGTGCTTTGCACTTTAGATGGTATTTTATGATTATTAATAGGGCCAGGTGTGGTGACTCACATCTATATTTCCAGTACTCAGGAGGCTGAGGTGAAAAGATTGTGAGTTCAGGCCCAGCCTGGGCTACATATCTAGATTCTGTCTCAAAAAATATCCCAGATGGCATCTTAGCCCAGGAAAGATGGACTGGATCACTAGTGGATAGTGAGTACTGTTTTTAGCTAGACTGGAAACTGGCTTAAGTATTCTTTTCCATGTGTCCTTTCTCCTGAGCCTGAACCTAGTTTCTGCTCAATCTTATAAGGGGATTCGAGTGGGGATAGTGGTCTTCTTTCTAAGGAGATGGAAGTTAGGGAAAAAGGGATTGGCCCATTTGTCATTACCAGTCATGGAAAGAGATCAATAGTAAGAATCTGAGCAAGCATCTCTAAGAAGGGAATCCAGAGGAAGAAGAATCCCAATGGCTTGTATGCAGAGTCACTTAACTTCCTAGCTCATCATGGAAGCTAAGGCCATTGATCAGAGACCTTTCTACTTTTCTAATAGATTACTATAACTTTTCTTCTAGGCACTGGTTTAGTTATATCCTACAAATGTTAATTTGTCATAATTTCATTTTATACAGCTCAAAATGCTAATTTATCCTTGATTTCTTCTTTGATCAATGCATTATTTAGAGTTATATTATTCAGTGACTTTTCAGAGACATGTTATTGTTTTCAAATTTAATTCCATTTTGGTCATAGAACATACTTTTCATGATTTGAATCCACATCCTCACCAGCATTTGTTTCTTTTGTTGATGCTAGCCATTCTGATGGGGGTGAGATGGAATGTCAGTGTAGTTTTGATTTGCATTTTCCAGATGGCTAAAAATATTGAACATTTTTTTCATGTTTATTGGCTGTTTGTATTTCTTACTTTGAGAACTGTCTGTTCAGATCCATTGACCACTTATTTATTGGGTTATTTGTTAACTTTCCTGGATAATTTCTGGAGTTCTTTGTATATCCCAGATATTAATCTTCTATCAATTGTATAGGAGGCAAAGATTTCCTCCCATTCTGTGGGATTTCCCTTTACTCTATCCATTGTTTCCTTTGCTGTGAAAAAGCTTTTTAATTTTATCTAATCCCATTTGTCAGTTCTTGGTGCAATTTCCTCAGCTATTAGAGTCTTATTAAGAAAGTACTTGCCTATGCCTATGTGTTGGAGTGCATTTCCTACTTTTGCTTCTAGTAGTTTCAAAGTTTCTGGTTTTAGGTTGAGATCGATTACTCATTTTGAGTTGATTTTTGGATACAGTTGATTTTTCATTCTTCTACATATGGATAGCCAGTTTTCCCCGCACCAATTTTTGGAAAGGCTATCTCTTCTCCAATGTCTGCTTTTGGTACCTTTGTTGAAGATTAGTGGCTGTAGTTGCATGGGTTTATTTCTGGTGCTTCTATTCTGTTCCATTGATCTTTATGCCTGTGTTTGTGCTAATATCAAGCTGTTTTTGCTACTACAGTTTGAAGTTAGATATTGTGATGCCTCCTACACTACTTGTACTGCTTGGGGTTATTTTGGCTATATGAGGTCTTTGTGCTTCCATTTGAATTTTAGGGTTGCTTTTTCTATTTCTGTGAAATATAACATTGGAATTTTGATGAGCATTGCATTGAATCTGTAGATACTTTTGGTAGTATAGCCATTTTCACAATATTAATTCTTGTGATCTTTGAGCACAGGACGTCTCTACATCTTCTAATGTCTTTTTCAATTTCTTAGTGTTTTGAAGTTTGAATTGTAGAGGTCTTTAGGATCCTTGATTAGATTAACTCCTAAATGTTTAATTTTTAATGGACTATTGTAAATGAGTCTCTGATTTCTTTCTGTTCTGGTTTGTTATTGGTCTATAGGAATGCTACTGATGTTTTGAGTGTTAATTTTGTATATTTCTACTTTGCTGAAAGAGCTAATTAACTCTAGGAGTTTACTAGTCAAATTTTTAGGGTCTTTTAAGTATATGATCATGCCATCTGCAAATAGGGAGAATTTGACTTCTTTGTTCCCTATTTGTATCCTTTTAATTTATTTCCTTTGCCTAATTTATCTGTCTAGGACATAAATTACCATATTGAATTAGAATGGAGAGAGTGGACATCCTTGTCTTGTTCCTGGTCTTCTAGGGAATGCATTCACTTTTTCCTCATTTAGTATAATGTTTATCATATGTTCTTTATGATGTTAAGGTACATTCCTTCTATTCCAAATTTCTTCAGGACTTTTATCATGAAGGGATTCTGAACTTTGTTGAAGGATTTTTCTGCATCTATTGAAATGATCATGTGATTTCTGTCATTGAGCCACTTGATGTGTTTGTTGTCTTACATTTATTGATTGGCCTATTTTGAAATATCCTTGCATCTGTGGAATGAAGCCCACCTGATTGTGGTGTATGATCTTTTTATGTTTTTCTATATTCGGTTTGTAAGAATTTTATTGCCTGCAGCTGTAGCCCTGTGGCATCCGATCCCGTCAGATCTCGGAAGCTAAGCAGAGTCGGGCCTGGTTAGTACCTGGATGGGAGACCGCCTGGGAACACCAGAAGCTGTAGGCTTGGGAGAAGGACCTGGCAACCCCCTCCCCAAAAAATCAATCTGCCATTGAAAATCCTATGAACAGCAGAGAAGCACTGACAATAGTGTTTCCCCTGTTGTAAGAGGGTCGCTATGAGTCGGATACCGACTCGACGGCACCTAACAACAACAACAAGAATTTTATTTAAGGATTTTTGCATCAAGATCCATTAGGAAAATTATTTTTTGTGGTACTTGGGGGTTGAATCCTGGGCCTCACACATACTTTGCAAGTGTCCTATCTCTGGGCTGCATTCCTAGTCCCTTTTTTATTTTTTATCTTGAGAGAGGGTGTCACTAAAGTATGTAGGCTACCGCTGGCTTCAAACCTGTGGTCCTCCTGCTTCTACCTCCTGAGTCATTGGAATTACAAGCACAAACCACTATGCCTGGCCTATAGTTTCCCCCCTTTTTTTATACTGTCCTTATCTGGTTGGTATCAGGGCGATATTGGCTTTATAGAATCAGTTTGGAAGTATATCTTCCCTTTCTATTTTATGGAATAGTTTGAGGAGAATATTAATTCTTCTTTAAAGGTTTGATAGAATTTGGCTGTAAACCTGTCAGGACCTGGGCTTTTCTTTGTTGAAAGATTCTTTATTACTGCCTCAATTTCATTGCTTGGTATATTTATTTAATTCTGTTGAATTTATTTCTATCCTCTGAATTTAATTTTGCTAAGGTATATGTGTCAAGAAATTTATCCAAGCAGGCAGTCTGCATAATTTAGCAAGACCCTGTCTCAAAAAAATAGAAAAAAAAATGGGCTGGGGGTGCAGCTCAGTATTCCAGCACTTGCAAAGCATGCAAGCGTGAGGCCCTGGGTTCAACCCCCACTACTGAAAAAATAAATAAATAAATAAATAAATAAATAAAATAAATTCATCCATTTCTTCTGTATTTTCATTTGGTGGGGAGTACAACTTCTCAATGTAATCTCTGATGATCTTCTGTATTTCATTAATATCTGTGGTTATCCTTTTTTCATCTCTAATTTTATAAAAGTGGTCTTCTCTCTTTTTGGTTCATTTGGCTAAGAGTTTGTTGATCTTATTTATGTTTTCAAAGAGCCAACTCTTGGTTTCATTGATTCTTTGTGTTGTTTTTTTAGTTTTTATTTTGTTGATTTCTGCCTTGATCTTAACTCTTTCTTTTTGTGTGTATCTGTAATGATTTCTAGTTTTAATTCATTGTGATCTGATGAGATACAAAGAATGATTTCCTTTTTTTTGTATTTGTTGAGGTTAGTTTTGTGAACTAGAATGTGGCTTATTTTAGAAAAAAAAAATTCCATGTGATGCTGAGAAGAATGTGTATTCTACATCTGTTGGATGGAATATTCTGTAGACATCTGTTAAGTCCAGATGTTCTATGGTGTTGTTTAAGCCTACAGTTTCTTTGTTGATTTTTTGCTTTGATGATTTGTCTGTTGAAGATAATGGGGTATTGAGGGCTCCCATTATTATTGTTTCTGCACCTATGTGTTCCTTTATGGCCAGGAATGTTTGTTTTATGAAGTTAGGTGTACCAGTGTTTGGTGTATAAATATTTACTTTTGTTATGTCCTCTTAGTTGATTGTTCTCTTTATTAATATGTAGTGGCCTTCTTTGTCCCTTCTGATTAATTTAGGATTGAAATCAAGTTTGCCAGATATTAGTATGGCTACCCCTGCTTTTTTTGCATCCACATGCTTGGTATATTGTTTTCCAACCTTTTCTTTTCAGTCTACATGCTTCCTTATGAATGTCTCTCTTGATTGACACAAATAGAAGAATTTCTTCTTTAATCCAATTGGCCAATCAAGTGTCTTTTAAATGATGACTTAAGATCATTTATGTTTATGGTAATTATTGAGAGGAGTTTGGTGTTTTGCATAATTTTGTTGGCCATTTTTCTATTAGGTTGTGTGTTGGTTGTTCTTTGTCCTGTGTTCATATTAGGGTTTTGCTGGGTTATTAAGTTGAATATCCTTGCATCTTTATTAGCTTTGATTTGTTCATGCATAACTCTCATGGGATTTTTCATTCATGTGGTCTTGCATTTGGTTTTGTCTTCCTTCTTTTGTATGTAGAATTTAGTTGAGCATCCTCTGCAATGCTGGTTTGTTGGCCATGAATTGCTTAAGCTGTGTTTATATTGTTGTTGTTGTTAGGTGCCCTCGAGTTGGTATCCGACTCATAGTGACCCTTACAGGGTTTTCAATGGCTGACTGTTTCAGGATTGCCTTGGGAGTGGATTGCCAGGTAGTTCTCCCGTGTTTATATTGGAAGTTCTTTATTTCTCCATTTAAAAGGATAATTTTGATAGATATAGCATTCTTTTTTGGCAGTTATTTGCATTTGGGACTTGAAATATATTATTCCATATTTTCTTTGCTTTTAGTGTTAGTGTTGAGAGGTTTGAAGTTATTCTAATGGGTTTGCCTTTGTGGGTGAGCTGATATTTTTCTCTTGCAGCCTTTAAGATAGTTTCTTGGCTTTTCAGTTTTAGTATTCCAACTATAATTTGATGTGGAGAGGATCTGTTGTACAGTGCAAGATTATGTTTTTGGGTGGAGATTTTCTTGTGTTGCTGAGATGCTTAGCACTGTGTTTCTGAGGCCAATCCCACTTGCTCTGTCTCTCTGTGCAGATCTTTTATTTTCTGTAGTTGAGACTATCTTCTCAACTCCTCTGTGTTCTCTCCTTTTTTGTTATTTTTCTCTGTTCTGTATAAAGTCTATATTTCACTATTTTAACTCTCTTGACTTACTGCACTTCACAGAGGGTATTTTCAATCTGCCATCTTAACTAGCTCCTCAATATCAAGCTTTTTATTTGTATTTTGCTAACTTCCAAAAGCAACCCAAGTCCATAATTTTGCAAGTTGTGGACTGAAGGTGTCAATTTCTCTATGTACTTATAGGGAAACACTTTTGTATTCATTCCCCTGACATGAGATTGCTTTCCCCAAAGCAACTTTAGAGAGGGAACATTAGGTGCTATAGAACTGGAGTTGGAGAAATGGACCCTGTAAAATGTTTGTAATCAGAGCTATGTGGGAGTACATTTAATCATTGTGTAATAGAAGACTTTAAGAAACAACATTTTGTTTAAGAGATGTACCAGCTAAAGTTAATTTAAACTAGGTCTTCTTTCTCCCTTTCTTTTTGGGCTTTCCATTTTGAAAATGTTTGGCCAAGGTTGAGTTTAATGTTTCTGTTTGGTAACTATTCTGCTGCCCACTACTACCACCTGCCCCAACATCATCATCCTTTGAACAATAAATGGAAATTCACGTTTGGATTTTTTCCTTGCAAGTTATAGATGTCTCTGAGAATTCTCTTTTTATTTGAGAAAAGCTAGATTGGTGCTATGTATTTTCAGTCATATTCTCTCTGGTATCAAATGTCACAGCTGGGTTGCATGAAGGTTTATTTGTATTATAATAGCATTTCCTTTAGATATCAGAGAGACTCTATCTCTAAAATTACTTGTCTACAGGAACTTCAGGGAGAATAACTTGACCTTTTTAAAAGTAAACTTTTCAACTGAGTATCTCCCTCTGGATCTAGATTCAGATGAGTGTGTGTGTGTGTGTGTGTGTGTGTGTGTGTGTGTACTTGAGCTTTTAGGTTAATGTGGATTTTGACTTTTCAACATGATATAGCTAAGTCATTTCCCAAACAGGAAGAGGTTTTGTTGATTGTGATCATGAGTAAACTACAAGTATCATGGCAGGATAATGTACTGAGATCATAATATATTTTTTGTAGTACTGGGGGCTTGAAGCCAGAGCCTTATGTATGTTAGGCAAGCACTTACCATTGATCTTCACCCCTAGGCTACTTATTTTTTATTTTGAGATAAGGTGTTACTAAATTGCGCAGGCCGCCTCTATCCTCAAATTTGTGATCCTCCTAACTCAGCCACCTGAGTCCCTGGTATTATAGTCATGTGCCATGCCACCCAGCCATAATGTATATTACTCCTTCCTGTGTTTTTCATCCCCCTTACCAGAAGGTAAGTCCATTCTTATGCACATTCCCAGAGGAGGGTTTATAGTTTATTTGTAGGGAGAAATAGGGTGATTGTTTCTCTTAATCCATTGTCTGCTGCTATAACAGAATATCACAGACTAGATATTTTATAAAGAAAGGAAACTTGTTTCTCATGGGTCTGGAGGCAGAGCAGTCCAATATGAAGGTGCAGGTATCTGAAGAGGGTCTTATTGCTGTGTCATAACATGGCAGAGGGTATCATATGGTAAGAGAGAAAGGCTATGTCAATTCAAGTCTCTCTTCCTCTTCTTATAAAGCCATTAATCTCATCATGAGCCATTAATCTCATCATAAAGCCATTACTCTCATCAAGCCATTAATCTCATCTCAATATTAATCTCACTTTAATTACCTCCCAAAGGCCTCAGCTCCAAATATCATCAATATATGAAATTTGGGGTTAAATTTCTAACACATGAACTTTGAGGAAAACATTCAAACTATAGCACCAACTACCTCACTTTGCCTTGGACTTCATAGGTGAACAGCTCCTCATACATGGAAATTTCAGTAATAAAACTTGGAATGTCCCTGACAAGCCAGGGCAAGTTAGTCACCCTAGGTAAAAATCATATACAAGATACCTTTTATCCTGGGTTTTCTTGTAAACTTTTAGTTCACTGAAGAGAGGTGTCCATAAGGGCAAAAAGAAAGAGGGTGTGTTATTCACTTTTGCCAACACTGTGGTAAAATACCTTATAGAAACAATTTCAGGGAGAAGGATAGATTTATTTGGCTCACAGTTCAGAGGATCCCAGTCCATTATGGCGGTGAGGCATGTTAGAACAGCTGGTGACAAGACCTGTCGTGGACAACTTCATGTTATGGCATCAGGACTTTACATCAAGCTGGAACCAGGGCTGGGTAATCTTCAAAGGCCTGCTCCCAGTGACCTACTTCTGCCAGCTAGGTCCTACCTCCAACAATTCCATGGCCTCTCAAACAATGCTACCAGCTGGGGACTAAGTATCCAAACCACATGACCGTTAGGGAACATTTTGGATTCAAACTGTAACACCCTGCCCTTGACCCCATTATAACATGGTTCATGACGATCTTATAACGTAAAATGCATCCAGTCCAACTTTAAAAGTCTACAAAAATCTCGAGTCTCAACACTGTTCAAAAGTCCAAGTTAAAACTCTACTAACATGCAAAGCAAACTTAGCTTTGAGCCCCTGCAAAACAAACAAGTCATATAGTTCCAAAAATCCATGGCACAGAGTAAGGATTCCCATTCCAAAAAAGAGGAAGAGGAGGATAACAAGGAAAAATTAGGCCAAAGCAAGATCAAAATTTACAGAGCACACAAACCCTATACCTCTATGTCTGGTATCTGATGCACTCAATGGCATCATCTGGGCTCCAATAGGCTTGGGCAGCCTCACTTCTATGACCTTGACATTTGCAGCATACATGTGCCTCTTAGGCTGGCTCTATTCATTGCTGGTAGTTTTCAGCAGATGTTTCAGATTGCTGGCATCTCTATCATTATGGGCTCTCCACTGCAGCTTAAGCTTAACCCTCAAAGCTTCACACACCAGCCCTTCAGGGGCTCTCCACACAGAATCTGACCCTCGTACATAATGGCTAGCCTTGCAGGCTATTCTGTGGAACCTTGGTGTCAACTTCCACAACCTCCTAATTCTTGCTCTCTGCATGCCTGAAAACCAGCACCACATGGATGACACCAAGGTTTGCTGTCAGCTTAAATGGTAACTGGGCTGCATTGGACCATGTTTGCAATGACCTTTCTGTGACCAGAGAGGCACTTCCCTAGTCAGCTCCTTTTTAACAGAACACAATTTCAGCTTTCTATTATTAAATGATGATCTTTCAAATGGATTTGCTGTTTCACACTCTGGGGCCTTCCATGGGAGGATTCTGCCCCATTCTTTCTTTACTTCCCCCAGCCCATTTCCTCCTACTGTTACAGTGCAAAGTGCTTGGCTTTTCTTTAATAGTACTTATCTCTTTAACAATACTGTCTCCTTGCCTGAACTTGCCTTCTCCACAACTTTAAAGCCATGGCTTTTTTTTCTGGCTAAACTGTACATTTTCAAATTTTTTCTGTTTTGCTTTTTGCACCTTTTTTCCCATCATAAATCTAGCTAAAAGCATTCAGCAATAACCAAGCCACAACCTCAGTACTATTCTGCCTTGAAATTTCCTCAGCCAAGTTAATTAGTCCATTACTTTTGAATTCAGCTTCACTCGCTCAAATCTTTAGGACACAGACAATGCATAAACTCTTTACCAGAAGGTAACATGAGCAGTCTGTAGTCTAATTTCCAATACTTTCCTCATTTCCCTCTGAAATCCTGCATGCACTGTCTTTACTGTCTATACTCCTATCAGCATTCTGGTCTTCCAAACTCTCACTAGAACTGCCCCTCAAAAATCTACTTATAGCATTCTAAGGCTTATCTCACCCACATCTCCAAACTCTTTCAAACTCCTCCTGCAAACAAGCTCCAAATGTCTAAGAACCACATGGTCAAATTTCCACCAAAAATGACCCCATTCTCTGGTATCAAATTCCTGCATCAGTTAGCTTGTTCATTGCTGTGGTAAAATACCTAACAGAAACAATTTATGAGATTCATTTGGCTCATGGTTTAGAGGATCTCAGTCCATAGTGGTGGGGAGGCATGGTGGAGCAGCTGGTGGCACAGCCTGTCATATAAGATCTCACATTGTGGTAGACAGGAGCAGAGAGAGCTTCAAACTGGAACCAGGGCTAGGTAACGCTCAAAGGTCTGCTGTCAGTGGCCTACTTCCACCATCTAGGTCCTACTTCTAAAAATTCAACAGCCTTTCAAACAGTGCCAACACCTGGGGACCAAGAATTCAAACACATGACCTTTGGAAGACATTTTAGACATAAACCATAACAGAAGGACATTACATTTAAATAAATTTTAATTTGTTCAAAATTACACAAATAGCAAGTGTACAGCTTTATTAATTTTCACCAAGTGAATGTACATATCTAAGTACTACCCAGATCGAGAAAGAAAATGTTTCCAGAATAACCATTATTCTCACTTAAAATACTTTTAGATTAGTTTGGCCTAATGGGAGAAGGACCTGGCAATCCACTCCCAAGGCAGTCCTGAAACAGTCAGCCATTGAAAATCCTATGAGGGTTGCTATGAGTTGGATACCGACTCAACGGCACCTAACAACAACAACAAGTTTGGCCTGTTATGGAACCATACAACTTAAACTCTCATTTCTCATTCCTTTCATTTAAAATTATGGAGATTCATGATGTGGTTGTATGTTATTTAGTTTGTTCATTCTTGTTGCTGTATACTATCCCATTGTATGACTATTCCACAATTTACTTATCTATTCTACTCTTAATGGATATTTGGATTGTTTCTATCTTGGGGCTATTGTGAATAGTGCTACTATTATGAGCACTTTTTATGGTAAGGAAAGAAAGGAGGCAGGCATTTGGCAGAATCTTACAGAGGCAACAATACTCAAAGGTATTAGTACAAAGTGGGCATAGGGAGGCTAGACCCCAGGTATGGGGGTTTTCACATCTCTGAATTTTGTGACCAAGGTAGAAGCTTATTGTGTCTCAAGGAATATTCAGTTTTTGACAATAGACCAAGGTCTTCTCAAGACTCTGACACCAACTGCAAGTTCAGGGTTTTCTCACAACCACTCTTGGGTTCAATAATTCACTAAAAAGCCACAGAACTCACTGAAACTTATTATACTCCCAGCTACATTTGTTATAAGAAAAGGATACTTTATGATTAACCCAAGATGAATAGGGTAGAATGAAGAAGTAGTCTAAAGACTTCAAAACATGAAGCTCCCATTGTCCTCAGCAAACACTGATGTGTAACAAAAAGAGTATTGCCAAGAATATTCTGTGCTGATTGTCTGCTCAGAGAGTTCACCTGAGCTTTGTTGACCAGAGTTTTTATTGGAGCTTTGTGATAGAAGCAAGATTTTATTAAATTGGGGTTGAATTCAATCTCTAGTCTCTATCCCTCATCACACTGCCACTTTTTCTGGCGTGCCCCAACCCACAGAAATATCATCGAGTGTGGCTTGCTCCACCTTGAGTCATCTCATCAGCATAGACTCTCAGGTGCAGCCCAAGTGGCCCACCATGAATAACAAAAACTCCTATCATCCTGGAAATGCCAAGGATTTCGTTTACCTCTAGTAGCCAAGAAAAAGCCCAGACCACTCTTTGGGCAAAACCAAACTCTTTACTAAATAGAACCTTTTCCTCTTCTCTCTATAAGATATGTAGATTCTCATGTAACAATGAGAGGGGAGCTGTAATAATAATGATTTAGATGATCTACCCAGTGGGAATGGAGACTCAAAACAGAATGTAAGGTGATTTATAGAAAACAGCAATCTTCTTGTATATGTGATACAACAGAACAGTATTTTGCAAAATAAATATTTTTTCATAATTGGTAATTCATTTTTGCCCCTAAAGCTCTTCCCTCATTAAAGTAAGCAGAAAAAAAAAGACAATCATGTATTTTGTGGTTACAAAATAGGCTTCTGAGGCTTTTTGCAGAACCAATGTTTAGGAGAGCAAAGGTTTTTGGGTTACAAAAGTCAGAGTGGTATGGATATCAAAAGCCAAGGCCCTGAAGCCTTCACAATAGACACAGAAAGATCTAGAAGACCGGATATATCAGAGTCACATGAAGCTATATAAAGACTTCCCTAGACTAGCAGAGAGGAGAGTTAGAGGGGAAAAAGAAGCTTACAAATGTGTTCCTGAGATGAGTGTCTATTCTCTGCATGCACTCTCTCTGCCCTTGCCTAGGCAAAGAGGACCAAAAGGCAGAGACATTGTTAAAAGTTGCTTGTAGCAGATACTCTCAGTGCTCCATTGTGGCTCTTTGACATTCATCATTTCTCTGTCTTCTCTGTGACTTCCACTGACCAGTACGTGCATCTCTGCATCCAAAGGTCTGGCCAACTTCACCCTCAACTACTCTTTTTGATGCAGCAGGTCAGAAGTGCAGGAATCAACTCTGAGAGCAGCTCTCACACAAAAACTATTACGGTTATTATCCCCCATCATAGATTCTATCTCACTATTAACACCCTGCATCCTTTACTCCTTGCGGTGAATAATTCTGAGATGTGTGTTCTACACTTTTCCTCTGAAGCTCCCCAGCCCCCTGGAGTTAAGCTCCAGAGGCTTACTGGAATGGTTGGCTTAATGATGTATATCTTATTCACCTTATTGAAGGGTGGGCAGGGTGATATGATGCTTCAACTCATGATAATTATCCCTGCATCCCTCTTCGCAAGACCCTATCCCCACATACAGGTCACTATTACTCCTCTCAAATGAATTACTTGTGCTTGAATCCTTGTCTCAAAGTTTGCTTCTTCAGGTCTCCACACTGAGGCACAACTCTTCCCGATGCTTTTAGGAAAAGTGTCCTTTTTAATTGGCTCAAGAGAAATAAGGTAAAAAGGAGAGGATAGTTCCCCATATGCCTAGTAGATTTCCCTGTAGTTGTTTGCAGTGGATTCTCTGATTAATAGTATCTAACCCTCAGGGAACAGAGTGTCCTCTGTTCTTTGTAGCTTTTTGTTGTGAGCTCAAGGCCAGTGAAAATTATCTTCTGTGAGAGTCTTCTGTATGCTTTGGATCAAGGAGGTGTCACAAAAGCCTATCTTAATGATTGCTTCTGTTCTGGCCTTGCAAATTTCATAGATTCAAGGTCATTTTTAAGTAACTTTTTCATAGCAGGATATTCTTGTGCCAGTGTATTAAAAACTTGTTCCCACTCTGAGGCAGAGAGCACATCAGGGGGTGCAGTTTCCTATAAGTAGCTCTATATCCACCAGTGGCCCAGGGTGGGCCCACTAATTGTATGCACTCTAATTTTACTTTTTTGACAAAGGACAAGGAAGCCCCTTCCTAGTAACCACCTTTATTTAGACAGCCTTAGTCCACTTTACCGATTTGACTTGTTTCTTTAGCTTGGATTCCAAGGCTGTTCTTGTGCCAATAGCTGAGTCCTTGAGGTGTGTATCCAGACTCAGTACTCCAAAAGCTTTCTGGTTCCAATTCCATCCCACTGCCTTGGCACATGGAAGCTTGTTTTTCAGCTTGACTATGGTTTAAAAGTATTTTCTTATATCTTACCTAGCATTTCTATGTTTTAGGAATAGAAGAAGGGATCCTAGCATCTTTCCAGGCAACAATAATTATCAGGAATTGAAGCAGCGTAAACTCTCTGCAGATCACCCTGACCAAAATGAACTTTGTGCATTATGCAGAGTGGATTAGCACTCCATATTCCATTTTGGAAGAGGATCTTAGCTTTCCTTTTATGCCTCCAGAAGTCTTCCCAAAACAAAGGAGCCCTCAAAGAGGAATTAAAGTCTCTGTTTTAAGCACTGAGGCTTTGTTTCAAGATTTCAGTAATTCAAGTAGCAGTTTTCTAGGCAGACCTCAAGGTCACTTTACCTGAGCTGGTCCTTTCACCATTAATCTCTGCAAGAGGAAATCTCCTTACGAGGAGAGATGCAGCATAAGATTCCTCTCCCTATTCTAGAGAAAGTTAACCTCAGGGAGTCACAGCTTCTTTTCCTGTTGCATAGATTCGCATTCTCATTTTCAAAGGTAATCCAGAACAGGGAAAGACCAAGGACTTTGAAGTCATACATTATAATGCCAAGGAGTGATTTTCAAAAGTTAAAAACACGACTCTCATACAAATATAGAATGGACACGTATCAAAGGTGTCATTCAATTCATGAATGAGAAAATCAATGATGTAAGGCTGGTTCAAAGAGCATTTTGAGCACTGGCATATTTATAATCCACCAGTAAAGGCACTCTGAAGTTAAGTTTACAAAAGTTAGAGACAAAACTTGTTAATGTTCAAATAGCAGTGAAACTATAACTTTGGGGTTATATATTTCTTTACTAGACAGAAAAACTAACATATAAATGAAGACTCTGAGCCCTCAGTTAATAGTTAATGACAACTGGTACCATGGTGTATGCCTGTAATTCCAGTGACTCCACAAGCCGAGGCAGGAGGATTGCAAGTTCTGGGCCAAAGGTAGCCTGCACAACTTAGTGGGATACTATTTCAAAATAAGCAATAATAAAGGGTTGGGAAGCAGCTCACTGTTAGAGTGCTTGCTTAGGATATGCAAGGCCCTGAGTTCACCACTGCCTTAGTACTGCAGGAAAACAACATTGACAAAGTTCCACACAGGTACATCCTCCTACATAATTAAATAATACTTGGGTGGTCCTGTCAATGTCCCAGGGTGGTACTGAAAAACATGCAACTCAAATTTACTGCTTATGTCCCAAATTTTAAAAGTGTATCTTAAAAATACCTAGAACACCTTGCTGTGCCACATCCTGAGACTCAGTTTGTATATATATAAAATTGTGTTAATAATAACCACTTTATCTGGTTATTTTACTTTTTCTTGCTCATCAACTAATGGAAACCAAGCAGGGGTAACTCCAGGGCAGGTAGAAGATGGAGTTGAATACATTTTACACCCATGATCAGGAGAACAGTCCAGAGGGGATTAGGATATGGGTCAAGAAATGAGCCAGAGCCTATCACCACATCTGGGGGATGGGTAGTCTATCAAGGGAAAACCAAGTGAAAAAGGCCAGTAAATCTAAGGAAGAGTCAAAAGATGAAACCCAGAAATAAAGCCAGGAATATATCTCAGCCAAAGGCACACACAACTTTGGAGCTTAAAAAGTAAGTTAATTAATTAAAAAAAAAACAGTGTTGGGAAAAAAGGGAGTAAGAGTGAATCTAAACCTGAGTCATGGAAGATGGCAGCTTTTGTGCTATTCAATTTTGCCAATAATGTGGGATGGTGTATCCTTGGAGATTAAGTTTACCCTGGGCAATGAATACTGTAAAGGTTAGGGCTAATTTACATCAGTCACCTTGTTTAGTATCTAAAAATAGCAGGTGCTTCAAAAGTGGTAGTGATTATACTTTTACCTAGTTTTCTCTCAGTGCATGGTACAGGTGAGGCAGTTTTCTTTAAAAGTGAGGTATGAGAATAAAAGTCTTTGACTGACTTGTTTACTATAAAAGGGATTCATATTACTGATGAAAATGAGGTGGACAACTGTGTTTTTGCCTGCTGGGGCAAATAAGGAGATAATGCCAGTTGCGTCTTCCTGCAAGAAACACCTTGTTTGTCAGCTACAGAGTGCAGTTAGCTGATAGCCACTAACTGCAGTGCCTTCAAGATCTACCTCAGCATATAATTGTGAAGCCCTGCTCCTTCAAGGCAAAACTAATGTAGCTACAATGAGGTGCTCATTTCTGCTACACATGTTGTTGTTGTTAGGTGCTGTCCAGTTGGGTCTGACTCATAGCAACCCTGTGTACAACAAAATGAAAGACTCCTTGACACCGTGTTTTGCCCAGTACTAAGTCAAGTGTTTTTCTGCTATTCACAGGGTTTTTGATGGCTGATTGTTTTGGGATTGTTTCAGGAATGGGCTGCCAGGTCCTTCTCCCATTTCTGCAGTGCTGGGAATTGAACCCAGGGCCGCGGAGCATACACAGCAAGTACTCTACCAACTGGCTAAACTTCAGCCCCTCTGCTAGATGGGTTGTCATTGTTAGGTGTCATAAAGTTGGGTCTGACTCATAGTGATCCTCATAGGGTTTTCAATAGCTGATTTTTTCGAGATTGCATTGGGGGTGAATGGTCATGTCCTTCTCCCATCTTTTTGCAGTGCTGGGGATCAAATGCAGGTCCTCAGAGAGTTCAGAGTAGCACTTTAACCAACTGAGCTAAATCTCAGCCCCCTACTAGACATAGGCCTTTATTAACAGGCAATCTTTGTTCAGAGCTCCCCACTGGTTTGGGGAGATGCTGTCAGATCTCCATTGCAGTCTGAGGCTTTCTCTGTGAGATCCTACTTCCTCTGTCACTTTATAAAAAATAGATATCAGATGTGTATTACTGTTTGAAGGCCTTCTGTGTTCTTTCCCTTTCTTCTTTCTCCCAAGGATTAAACCCCTTAATTAACTTTTTGCACTGCTCACTGTATGTTGTGGTTTGAATCTAAAATGTCTCCCAAAGGTCATATGTTTGGATGTTTTGTCCCCAGCTGGTGGCACTGTCCTGGGAGGCTATGGAACTTTGGGAATTGGGACCCATCCTTATAGAAGTGGCGGACCTTTGGCAGTTTTATGTGGGCCCGTTGTTCCAGTAAGCTTTCTCTGCTCCTGATCTGCCATAATGTGAGGTCCTCTACCACAAGCCCTGGTCCCCACCCTGCCACCATGCCTGCCCTGTCTCTGTGTCTCTATGTGATCTTTTAAACCATGAGCCCCAACAAATCATTCCTCCCAGAAGTTTGTTTCTGTCAGGTATTTTGCTGTTGCAATGCAGGAGCTAACACACTCTGTCTCACCATTTTCTTCCTAGGAGACCTGAATTGACACATTGGAAATGAAAGTGGTAGGAGAAAGCAGGAGAAAGGACAAAGGATTGGGACTGGATTTCTCGCCATCTGACTGGTAATGAGGACCCCACCCTGAGTAGGAGGATGGCCCTGGCCTAATGTTGTAGTCTCATTGCTAAAAATTCCTGTGATGGTGATTTGGGAAAACATTCTGGTGGAGGGGAATGGTCTGGGTGGTGCAAGGATTTGAAAGGTCCTTGGTGGATAGTCATAATGCACATTAGAATAACAGAATTGCTTGGTTTCAATGATACCCTTCAAAGTGATACTTCAAACTAAGGGCAGTTAATCAACAATTGAATAACAGGTGCATAAGCCAGAAGGCCACTTTGGTAGTTTACAAAGAGGATCTTATCTCCTCCAGTGGGAGAGCAGAAAAAGCTGAGGACAAATCTCATGACTTAATAGTTATATTCATTGGTCTTCAAAGATGTTTCAGGGCCTATCTGAGGTTTTCTATTACTCCAAGGTCAGATTCCTGCTTGGGGCCACCTTGGACTCTAAAACATGGGATGGGGATACACAATCCTGAAGATGTTGTCCCCTCAGTCACCTTTGAACACTGAAAACCCTCAGAGGTACCCCACTCCTCCCTATTAAGGGCTTCTGAAGTACCCTGGACAATTAATATATAGTAATAAATAAAGGATGTATCCTAACATCACTGAGCAGGGGAAGTGCTGGCCTGAAAAGGGGGAAAAGGACAATATTCCAAGAGTGCTAGAAGACCTGTTAAGCATGCAGGGATAAGAGTTAAAGGCGTAAGAGTAGACTGGATTTTGAGGGTAACTGATCAATGAGGCTTAAAACTATGATTGGACAAGGGAGAGTTAATTGACTTCATGTCACTCTCTTGGGACACCCTGGAAAGGACCTTAGGGTATAGAGCAAACTCACTGCCAAGTGGCTTCTAGATGTCCCAGGAAAGTGGTAGCCCAAGCTGAGCTAAGGTGAAATGTCTAGATTATCATAACACATGGTAGAGCAGGGCATAAAGAGTATGTGAGATGTGCACAGACAGCAATGCATGCATTATGTGAGGCCAAAAGATCCACCAGTCAGTTACGCTAGTAGAAAAGCCCAGAAGACATGTCATTTAGCAGAGCCATCAGGAAAGCACCAGTGATATGGTCATCCATATTACTAAGACATTTAGTGACAACTTTCTCTGCATGCTGGCCTGGATTAAAACAGGAAGGTTGCTACAAAGCTTGGCTTGTTATCAGGGGGGATGGTGGCACTCAAAAGCAGGCCAGGTTGTAGTGCTTAATCAGCAGGAGCCATAAAGGTGCAATTATCAATATGACCAGAAAGGTTGGAGTGGCTGCCAAGGGGCCTTAACTATCAGAGAATTGTGAAGATGGTTGGAAGCTATAACTCCCTAGAGGCAAAACTCATGGGCATAAACCAGGGTGCTGTTTAATCAAAAGGAAACAAAGAGTAGGCATAGAAGACTTGGTGTCACTCCAATAAAATGTCCTGACTCATTGCCCATTCTTGGATTTGAGCCAGTTTTTAGAACCAGAACACACTGACTAAAGAGATGGCCAGGGAGCCTGGTCTCCAGGTCCCCAGGAGAAATACAACCCTGTAATGCTATAGCAAGTGTAGATGATAATTTCCTCAGTACTTTCCCAAAGGGACTGCATGTTAAGCCAGGTGACTATTACACTAGGGATAGGGGAAAACACAGACAATTTGAGGGGTATTGGACAAAGGTTTGAATTAACATTAGTTTCCAGAGACTCAGAAGATCACCATGGTTCCCTATTAAAATAGAGACATATCAGAGCCAAGATTTAGCTTATAGTGTTTCCATTGGTTTTATGGACCGACCCTGATGATTATTTTCCTACTCTCTGAATGTATAATTGGGATTGATAGACTTGGCAATTGATTTAACCCCCACATGAGGTGTTTGGCTTGTATTAGGCCCAGAGCTATCATAGTAGAGAAGGCCAAGTGAATGAAGCATATGCTTCTCTTTGTCTCTTATCTCCTCCAGCAACCAACAGAGTAACTCCCAAATAATATTGCATTCTGGGGGATAAGAGGAATTAGTGCTACTCTTAAGGATCTCATGGATCCTGCAATTTGCTAATTTGGCTCTTACAGAAACTGTATGGATCCTGAGGAATTATCATGGATTACTGCAAGTGATAAGCCTATCCACTGCTGCCCTACTGGACATGCTATTTATGTTAGGTAAGATTAAAATGGCTTCAGGACATGATATGCAGCCACCAAACTGGCAAATTTGGTTTCTGTCTCAGTCAGGAAAGAAGATCAGAGATAGTTCTCATTTACCTAAGATGAGCAATAACATTCAGTCACAGTTTTGCCACAGGGCTGTGTTAACGTTAACTGTCTGTCTTCAGTCATAACATAATCCAAAGAGATCTGGACAGTCCCACAGAATATCACATTGATGACGTTATGCTGATTGGGAAGGATGAGAGAAGTGGTCAGGTGGAATCTTATAATTCAGTACACTTTTAAATGATCCAGGAGTTAGGACACGTTCATTCTCTTTAAAGTAAAAACTAATTGTTGAATCTTAGATATATCCCTCCTACAAAGAAGGAAAACTATAATACCTGATAAACTCTTTAATTCTTTGAGGAAATACCTGCCATAACCAAACAGTATTCTGTCACATGCTTGGTGACACAAAAGGCTGCCAACTTTGAATGGGTCTACAGCAGGTCCAACCTACAGTTCAATCAGCTTTACTTGATGCACCAGACTTGATAATGTTAAAGGTGTCAGTAGTAGAAAAAGATGTATTGTGGAATTTATGTCAAGTCCCAATGGGAGAAGTACAATAGGCCTATGTTGTTCTGGGGTACACTACTAGGCATTGGTAGAGATGCGGTGGCTGATCTTGCCTTTGGGTGCACTGCCCCCACCTTAGTCTCTCTGACCCTAATTCTTGGTATGCTGAGTGATCCTTTCTGTGTCTGCTGACTGCATGACTGCTAGACAGTCATGAAATGTGGTGCCTGGATGTGGGGCCCAAGAGCTAATGGGGATAATAATTGACTGCCCATGAGAACTCGGTCAGCAGACCCTACATGAATGTGAGTCTTCATTGTGTCCTTGCTCTCCATCAACAAATGATCAAGAGCCAAAGTCACCAAATCCAGACCCACCTAATTCAAAACAAGAATGGGGGGGATGTAAGAAAAGGCATGGCTGGATGCCTAGAGAAAATCTAAGGAAAAGCATCTGGGGAAGGCTTCAGCTCCTAGAAGCTCTCCAAGCTTAAAAGTGCCCTTTAGTTATCTCTGACCTTGGGCACAGACCCTGCATACATGCAGATGTGACACAGCTCTGCCTACATACAGTGAGCAGAACATGCTAACATAAATAATAAATAAACCTTCCCTGACTCACAAGAAAATATACTTTATCCCCTTTTCCCCTGCCTCATAAGAATGATTAATGTTATAAGAGCCTAATAAAAAGAGTTGAGACACTCACTCGGGGGGCTGTGTACCCAAAGGCACTGGCCCCTACATTGGTCTCTCTGACACTAACTTTTGGTATGCAGAGTAATCCTTTATCTGCTGACAGTCACAAAAGAACATCACATAACCATCCATCAAAAATTATGTGAGCATAGTAGCAATCCATTAAAAGATGGAAATTACACATACAGAACCAAGTCCAAACAGGCCAAAATTATATGAATAAATTACATGAGCAGGTAAGTCAGACCCTATGCCAGCCATCATGGTTGTGCTAGTACCCTTTCCTCAACTCAGTGGCCATATGTGGGTCTTGGACAACCAGCCACCTGAAGAAGGAGAAAATGTCTGAGTATAGTTTACATATGGTCCAGCCTAATATACAGATACAAGCTGAAAATGGACACTAGTTGTTCCATAACCATGCTGGGGTGGCATTTAAAGAGAGTGATTAAGGGAAACTTTCTCAATAGGCAAAATTCCAAGAACAACTACCCTGAACTTTGTGTAGAGGAAAAGAGGCACAGTGTTAAAATATATATGGATTCATGATCCATATGAGCAGTGAGAATGTCCTGACCATCTGGTCAGGAAGCTAGAAAGGAAATATTGGAATATTTTAAAGGCAAGGAAATCTAGGGTTGAGACATGGGGATGGACCTATGGGAATGGGCACAAAGAATGAAGTTTTTGTATTACATGTTAGTACACACCAAAGAACATGTACCATGAAAAAGGCGCTGAGAAACCAAGTAGACAAATGAGTGAGCACATAAAACTAGCTGTTCTTGAGCTTCTTAATCATATGAACCAACATAAAGAAACTTCAGATAATTGAAGTTTCTGTTACAATCAATAGTCCCAATTAGTTCATACAGGGACCATGAATTGGCAGTTTCCCTTGAGAGGTCAGTGACTATGAAAGCACCAGCATTCATGCATTGAAAATAGGATTTTTTCATGTTGCTAATTAAAAGTACATTTGTATGCTTAACTACTAACTTATTGGAGGGTGGATTTTGATATTAATTCTAACCTGTATAATAGCATGTCTTGGCATGGAAGTGAGCCAAGGGAGAACCAAGATATTTATTAGAAAACAGCTCTGGGGCCCTCAAATGAATTTATAGTCTATTCCATAACACACTATTTAGTGAGTACTTATTTCCAATAATTTCAAAGCAGAGTTCTTTAGTGCCATCATATGGCATAGAAAATTTTATTTTGAAATTGTTTAATTAATGCAGCTACTGGTGAACTTATTAGGTAGGTTGCCTGAAAGTTAAATATGTGGAATTATTAGATATGCACATTTTAATTTCCTGATATATAGAACCTTTGGATATGCATATGTAAATTTTAATGAATGATTTGGAGTTCATGGTAGAGGTTACTAAGAATGCTACCACAATATTTGACCTTCAATTCTTCCTTAGTAATAAAACCATTATTTTCATCTCAGTACATGGCTTCTCAGGCTGGGATTTAGCTCAGTTGGTAGAGTGCTGCACTGCAGTCTCTGAGTTTCCGAGTTCAATTCCAAGCACCACAAAAATGGGAGAAGGACCTGGCAATCCACTCCCAAGGCAATCCCAAAACAGTCAGCCGTTGAAAACCCTATGAGGGTTGCTATGAGTCAGATACCGACTCGACGGCACCTAACAACAACAACAACAACAACAACATGGCTTCTCAGATAAATCTACTTTTCCCGGCTTCCCTTGTAACTAAATGGGGTAAGGTTATTTGATGGTCAATCTTGATCTTCAACTTGATTTAATTGAGGGATGCCTAAATTAGTAAAGCACAGCACTGGGTATGTGTGGGAGGGAGTTTCTATAAATGATTAACTAAGGGAGGAAGATCTGACCTGAATGTGGGCAGTGCTATTCACTGTGCTGTTGACCTGGATGGAATAAAAGTGGAAGGAGGGAGCCCAATAGTACAGGCATACTTGTCTCTACTTCCTTTTGCAATGAGGTAATCAACTTTGTTCTATGATAATATTCTGCCTCACTGTGGCTCAGAAACACAGAAGCCCAGTCAACCATGGACTGAAACCTCTGAAATTTTGAGCTAAAATAAATCTTTTCTCCTTTTAAATTGCTCCTCCCAAGTATTTTTCACAGTGATGAAAACGTCTGACTAATACAGGTGACTAATAACTGTCATATTAACTGTGGACTGATACTTCAAATTATGAAGCTATAGCATCTTAAGGTCATGAGGATGGATGATTATTCTCTTAGTTTTAAGTGCCTAGCCCATTAAGAGACATTTCCAGATGTGATCCTTTATGGAAGTGGTCCCCAACATTTTTGGCACCAGGGACTGCTTTCATGGAAGACAATTTTTCTATGGACCCAGGGGAGGGGGGTTGGGATGATTCAAGTACATTACATTTATTGTATAAATACAGATGAAGCTTCATTCACTTGCTCACCATTCACACCCATACTGGTCCATGGCAAGGAGTTTGGGAACCCCTGCTCTACGCTATGATGTGGATGTAATAACAGGGTAGGACTTTGGGTTTATCTGAGAGAGAGAGAGAGAGAGAGAGAGAGAGAGAGAGAGAGAGAAGAATGTACATACATTTATATACATTCTTTTTTTCCCTTTACTAATAGAACCTAGAAATTTTAGTGAAATATATGGATACCTATAATAAAGACTACATATCTCAGCATCCTTTGTAGTTAGATGAATTTTTAACTAAATTCTAGCCAATGGATTTACAAATGTAAGTGTCGTTATAAAGGGGAGGGTAAACTTGTTCATTTCTTTTACTGGCTGGAAATTGAATATGAGGTCTGAAGCTCAAGCAACCATCTTAGATTATGATGTAATATCCATGTTTTAAGGATGGACGAAGAATAAGTTAGGCAGAGCCTTAGTGCCTGACCATTGTGGAGCCTCTCTATCAGCTCAAGATTGCTTAGGACTCCACTTACATGACAGAAATAAATTCAGTTGGGTTTAAGATAATGTTGGTTTAGGTTTCTGTCATTTTCGGCCAATTCTAATCATGATATGGGATCATTTGCCCAAAATAATGGCAATGTTTTAGCATGACTGATTTTATAAATTATTTCTGATGACAGATAATAGAACTGCCTATTGATATTGTGACCAGTTAAAGTCAATAAAGAAACATACTAGTGGGCTAGTAGTATAATGGATAATATATCTGACTATAGATCTTTCTAATCTATAATGGGAGTTAAAGTGAGAGGATATGACTCTAGGTTATCTAAAAGAGCTTTGGAAATAGTCATGATACACAGCAAAGGGAGTTGAGTAGAACACAGCCCTATATTATACCATTTAAAAATCACCAGCTAATCTGTCAGGAGCCACTACGACAGACCCTAACTCTTACAGTAGTGCTTTGGCTGGGGACTGAGTGTATGAAAAATCAGGGGTCTTTATTGCCAGAGTTGCCATTCATACTTGATAGTCAATTATTAAGGTGTAGCCAGTCAACTAGATTAATCCTGAAATTTGATTTACTATTCTTAACAGATTATCACCAAAACTTTTATTGTCTGAACAATATCATTAATAAAAATTTTCAAGTAGAAACATATAGTGAATTTTTAATGACTGATTAGCAGACCAAGTGGTCTGTAGTTGAGGCTAGATTAAGGGATTACCCATAAAAATATTTTCATTGTATGTGAGGAAGCCTTACCAGGAATGCAGTTTAAGAGAGTTTGATAAAACTGTACATAGTTGCTTGGATTACAAAAGCAGAGTAAAGGAAGCGTGTGGTCTGTCCAATTAAAATCTGAGCATGTTTCCTTAATCAGATTCAACAAATTCAAAATATGGATTGATAATATCCTCTAAACTATGTTCATTAGTACTTACAGACACTTAGTGTAGGACAATTGGGTAATAATAAGAAGGGCATTTATTGCTTATGCATTATTTTTACTTAAAATATTTTAAATTTATTTTAGTTAAGCATGTTTTAGGCAATAAGAAATTTGTAATGAGGGTTAATTTCAGTGTGAGCCTCCCAGGTGACCTTTCCTGTATCTCTTTTCACATGGCACCTCATTAGCCCAGCTAAGGTTATGTTTGTTTTGTTGCATCCCAACAGTACTTGTCGAACCAGAATCTGGAAGGGTGAGGCCCACATTTACCAAAACCTGGAACATTATTTTAATTGCCAATAGTCTGTTGTTAGAAACAAAAGGGGAAGCTCCTCTCTCCAGGCACTTCGGGCAATTTCAAGAGGCAGGAGAAAAAAAAAAAAACAAAAAACCCAACTTGCTCTGGATTACTTTTCTCAATATTATGCTATCTCTCTCTAATCAGATTAATGAACAGGATAAGTTCATAGTTGAGTTGAAGGTAAACATTATACTTTCTATATCATTCAAATAGAATGCATAACACTGGCCTTAATATTTTCCAAGATGGTTTACATTTCTTGTCATTCAGCAATATATACAATTTATAGTTGTAGGTAGAGAAACTTCACATTTAAGCAAATAGGACTCTCAAAAGACAATTGCTTATGGAAAATCAGTCCTGGTTGCCTTTGTCAATTGTGATGTTTAAATTTTCAAAGATCTACAAATAAAGATTATTAAAACTGGTAAAGACTAAAATAGAGAGAAAACACAATCTTAGATATTACTAAAGTATAAAATGGAAAATATTTTTTCTGAAGGGCAAGTTGGCAATATGTACATTCTTTTATTCAAGTGTCTTCACTTTCAGGAAGATCTTGTAAGAATATAATCACATAGTTAAACAAAAACATTTGTAAAATCATGGTTTTTAATTTTGACTATGACAACACAATCCTGGAAACATTGCATCTTGGCCTCTTGGCTAAGATCAAGTGCAAAATACTGGGAACAATCAAATTTATGACAAGATTTAATTTGATACCAATCAGTTAAAAAATTATGGTGTAAATGCATAATGAAATTATAATCCTTCAAAATATTTTAAATATATATTCATTAATATAAAATATACTCATGATACTTTTTTTTGGCAGTACTGAGGATGGAACCCAGGGCTTTGCATTATACTTCCAGGACTTCATGATAACGTTGAGGAAAACATCATGTAACAAAGTACTGTGAATCCTATGAGCTCAATATTTTTTAAAACATGAATTTCGTATATATTTGTATATACACATATGCATATATATGTATAAAATGTCTGACAATTTATGGTAGAAAATATTAACTGATTATTGCTAGGTGATAGAAATCTTACTATAAAACACTGCAAATACAAAAAGTTATAGAAAAGAATATAAATATTGTGTACCTAACACTTGACTTTATGAAATGTTAACATTTTGCCATATTTTCTTCAAATGCTTTAAGTAGGGAAAAATTTCAGAGACATATGAAGCCCTCTGTATCAACCCCTCTCCAACATATTCTTCTCC